>JANHZU010002421.1:51469-75228 GCA_032468055.1 Acrochordus granulatus | reverse complement strand
AAGAAGATACAGATGTAAGATTTGAATCACATCTTTCCAGTTTTATATTTCTGCGGTTCTTGATGTAGCCAATAATTGTTGTTTCATAAGCCAGACACCAAACAAATTTCTTCAGCTCTTCTCGGATGGTTCAGAAATTCTTCCTAACATTCCTCTCTGATCCTGTTCTCAACCTCTATCCTTCCTGCTCCTTTAGTGGTGATAATAAATGTATGGAAACTAGAAGGACAACTTTCTTGGGACTGTGGATTCCAGTTGATATTTTGGGGAGCTGGAGTTTAGGATGGTTCACATGTGGATTTTTGTTTTTTTTTTAAATTTCAACTTTGCTGGAGAATAACATACTTTGTCAGAGGATCAAAATGTTGAATGAACACTGAATCCATGCTTCACTCATTTGATAGTAATGATAGTATCGCACACCTTCTTTCTCCAAAAGATTGTTCATGAAATAAAAATCCACATGTACGAAAGCCCCACTGCAAACTCCTCAGGAAAAGGATTCACACCACACAATGCCTGGCTTAATATTGTATGCTAAATCACAGTTCATTTAACCATGACTTATGGAATAATATATGATTGAGCCGAACATGCTAATCATAACCATGATTTATAAACCACAATGCCTGCATTAACACAACATTATAAGGAAAACCCAAGACGAACTTAGAGCTAAGTGAAAAGGGTAAACCTAGCAAATGTGTTTTAATGGCTATTTATCTATGAACTCTTCAGTAACCATCCAGTGATATGTTCATAAGACCAGAGGATGCATTTTATTCCTCTGGAAAAGTATTGCAATGATCAGGAATTCTTACTGTGAGAATAAGTTGAAGTGCATGTATGAAAATTGTCATTAGAAGTTGTGAGGCAAATTTTATAAAGACAGCAATCCTAAATAAATCCGTACCTGCAGGGTAGTTCCATAACTAAAGGATTAGTTATTAGTTAGTTTATACTCCAGTATAAAGGATACTGGGAGTTACAAAAAACATACTAAATAATATTTTGAATGAATTAACTTTTTTTTGCAAATCAGGAAAGAGCTGTTAACAATGTTGAGATAACACAAAGTTTTGTTGTGTGATTAATAACTTTGTGCCTCTAGGTTCATTCCAACAGCATATTAGACTCTGGCCTTCTCTAATACATGCAGTGATGTTTCTCTGCCTCTTATGATGTTGCCACTAACTTCTTGGCATGACACCCTTAGCTAATATGACTGATGGCGGATATGAATTTTTTATAGCCACTGATTAGCAGCTTTATTTTCAGGTTCTTCTGTATCTCAGCAGAACAGCTCTTTGCTGTTCAGTATATTTGCTCACACTTCCACCAGAGGCTTATTATATCAATGAATGGTTATCCCTGAGTCCATGGCTCAGTTATTTACCCTTAGCTACAGAAACTATTCACCTTGATGATCACTCTTGCCTTTGTTACCTGATGAATAATTGTCTAACTGAAATAGAGCTTCCCAGGAGATGGGAGTGCTTCCTGTGCAGCAAAGGCGTGCTATAGTTGTAGGAGAGTCGGAAGAAAAGGCTTGGAGTAAAGCTGACAGGTTGCTGGAAGATTTTAAAATGATGGGTAACTCAACACAACAGGGAAAAAAAGGCACATATAGTTTGTCTTATGTCTCCTTCCTGGTCCTTGCATAATTCTCCAGTTGCATCACAAATAGTGGTGGAAGGGAGATGGTAAGCAATAAAGCTGATGATAAGTCAGGGAAGAAAACAGCTTCCTTTTGTCCAATGTATGGGGAGAAAGTTAAGGCAAGTACGCAGTACACACATATTTTCTGAGTTGCAGTTTGCAAAGCCTAACCATAAACTTATTTTTTTTCTGAATGCAAGATATCAAATGCACAATTTTTTTTCAGGACTGTAAAACCACCTCCTCCATCCAATTTCAACATCTGAAACAGAAGTGATGCTGCCCATAAGACTCCAGTATCACTCCAGTTAAGCCAGTTGTAGGGCTTAATTATTATTTTTCATATTCCTTTTGTCTAAATTATGCTGGGTTTGTATTGGGTTAAATTCTTATCTTTTGTCTTGTAACTGGTTCTTAAATAAGTTTATCAATTGATCAATATGTAATTTGGTTCCTGAAAAAAAATCATATAAGCATGAAGAGAAATAAAGGGAAAAATAAAGAAATAAAAGCCTACATCAATATACTAGGTGTATTTGCTTCCCACATATCCTTCTATATGAACCATTTGAGGAAGAACTAATTGATCTGATTTTGTCCTCTCCAGTTTTTTTGTTGATAAAGTTTTCTAACAAGCAATGTTCTTCAACTTAACCATTTCTATGCCTTAAAAATGAAATGTACAATATTATTGCAAATCAATAATACATGCAAACAGTACATGCATACAAAAAATACATTCATTTGGTATCTCACACCCAAAAATCAAATCTTGTTGGCATTAAGTGTAGTCTATATTAGGAATCTAACACTCACGCTCCCAAGTGTATCAGCTGTAAAAATGAGCCTATAGTATTTTGGCATTCTCCATTACTATATGTCTTGTTTCTCTGCCTTTCACTAGCTGGCATCCT
The DNA here is from genome assembly GCA_032468055.1 of Acrochordus granulatus. NCBI lineage: Eukaryota > Metazoa > Chordata > Lepidosauria > Squamata > Acrochordidae > Acrochordus > Acrochordus granulatus. The sequence continues at coordinate 72,655 of JANHZU010002421.1, read as the reverse complement.
GCAACAAGTACTGCCGCCGCTATTTATAGTGAATGTCTCTGGAAATCTCAAGTTTCTTGATGTTCCCATATACTTACTAGTGTCATTTTGATTTAGTTGGCATCTCTAATCACTTCCACAGCTGTATGCCATCCTGCATTTATCCCACCTGAAGCCAAATAACTAGCAAATGCTTATTAAGCAGTTCCCATAGTCTTTATGTTGATAACTTATGGAAGTACTCACTTGCGAATACATAAGCTAAACCATTAATGAATTTGATTTTCATATATGGAGTAGGTTCTAAGATCCACATGCAAAAACATGTAGATCTTACATCCCTTATATTCAGTGGTCCCTTAGTCCATCTATCCATATTGTCTTGCCTGACAATTACTTTAGAGAACTTCAGACTGAAGTCTTACAACCCTATCTGCAGCCATGGATCTGGAAAGATGTCCTCCCTCACCGAGCTATGACACTTTTCTTCTTTTTAAACAGTTTATATTAAAGATTTTGCATACTGTACATAATAAGATGTACATTCAAAGAAAAAGATGTAATAAATGTGAAAGAAATAGAAAAAAAAATTGGGACAAAGAAAAAAGGAGATAGAAAAAAGAAAGAGAAAATAAAAGAACAGAAAACATGAAAAGAAATAGAAAGAAATGGCATCTGATCGTCCTCATAGCAATTATAATCAAACCTGTCTCTCTAAAATTATATCATAATTCCCTTCTTTCTACAGCTTATTCTTTCTAGTCATTAAAGCCACATGTCACAAAATCATTTTCTTTTTTATGCCAACAGTCTGTAAGGGGTTTCCAATGTCAGTAATGACCTTTTTCTAATCAAATAAGTCAGTTTGGCCATCTCAGCAAGTCCTTTCATGAATTTCACCAACCATTCCTCCTGGTGGATGCTGCTGAATCTTTCCATCTTTGTGCATATAATAGTCTCACTGCAATAATTATACACTGAAATAATTTTCTATGACCCTTTTTTGACTGTGTATCCATCTGTCTAAAAAGTAAACATTTTGGCGTCATTGAATATTATATTGAATATACTTCATTTCTTTAGCTTTTTTTACATGTTCACCAGGCATGATAAAATGTCCCTTCCTATCGTTCAACCCATATTAATCTTCTTGAATAAAGTCCTGCAAAATTATTTTCAACTTTTCAGTCAAAATCTTTATAAACAATTTATAGTAATTATTTAATAAAAATACAAGTCAATAATTTCTTGCTAAAGTCAGATCTTGGGTCTCTTTAGGTATTAAATGCTATATTGGCTTGTTTCCATTTGTTAAGAATCTTACCATTTTGTATAATAATATTCATTGTTTGTTATAAAGGTTGTAAAAATTCATCCACAAAACTTTTCTAATCAGAAGCTAACAGACCATCTGGACTAGGAGCTACTGCACTTATCTCTTGAAGTTGGCCAAATAAGATCTCACTAGAAAGAGTGAATCATTATGTTACAGAATGGCAATCAAACTGTTCCATCATTGCCCCAATAATGGCCCATTTTCTATTGTACAAGGAGGGGTGGAGGCTGTCTTGCAGCAATAATAGAATCTGGAAGCCCAGAAAGCTACTTTTCAAGCAGGACATGAGAATGTCACAAAAAAGGGCATGTTTCTGGCAGTAAGAGTTAGGACCATGTGATTCATTTCCTTGGGCCTGCTCAGTTGGCCATGGAAAGAAAAACATGTAATATAATAATCACTTGTCATATAGTCATTCCATACTTGCCTACTGGAGAAGGAAGGATGACACATGGATGGTATGTGTAAAAGGCATTCTGGGTAGCCATGTAACATGTCATTCAGCTGCTATTGTCAGCAGAAAGAGGTATCTGAGAAATCTCCTCTGGCTGTCATTCAGGGACCCTTTTCCTTACTTGGGAATTATTCCAGTTTTAAATTTATCTTCTCTCAATACAGTACAGAGTACTAATCCATGTGAAGGGGTAGCTCTGTCCAGCTAAGAGACTATATAAGCAGTTCCTCCATGAGTCTTCCCTTTTTGCTCAAGAACTAACATCATTTTAATTCACCTTTTCTCACCTAAATGAGGTGTGCCCAATGAATAAAACTGCCAGGACATATTTTTGAGAAACAGCAAAGAAGAAGGCCAAGGCCAAGAGACTGGGAATCACATTGTTTGCCTGCCTCTTGTCAGGAGAATGACATTAGTTGCAATGTTTGACCCTGAAAGGAAATGTAATATATCCAAGATTATTTTTTTCAATAATCCAGTGCATTATAGAGGAAGGAAGGGGAGGGAGGGAAGAAGGAAGATGACAAGAAGAGAAAGGAAGGACTGAGTTATTAAAATTGCACCCCATTTATTCTAACAACATACCAGATTTGTTAGGAATATCTCAGAACCTGGGCAGCCAATGAATTTAAATAAAAAATAATAAAAAGTCAAAGATTAAGTCATTGTCAGGGAGAAGTCTAACATTATAAAGCCATGTAATACGAGTTGAGAACAATGTGAGCCATGACTTTACCCAGATAATGTTGAACATGGATTTGTTTCATACTGCATGTCTTAGATTCTAGTATTTCCCATTAATTCAAGAGTTTTAGTCCATCCCCTGTCCCTTTTCCCCTCCCTGTTCTTTCTTTTTGTTTTTCCTCCTTAATTCATTGCACTAATTACAATACTGGGTCATTTTTCTGGTGCTATGTAGAATTTCCTCCTACTGCTAGGATAAAAATGATGCTGCTGCTGCTAATGGTTGCTACCATTGTATTTATTGCTTCACTCTAAGCCTCTGGAGTGCCAGTGTGAATTCATGAGGCTCACTGCTAGCTTTTTTCTTTTTCTTTCCTTTTTTAAAAAATCCTTTCATTTCCCAAGGAGCAGTGCCATGCAGAAGAGAGCATGAGCAATTGCTTTCAGAAAAGCTTTTGTACATGAAGAGAGAAACTCTGTAAATCCTTTTCAATTTATCACCTTTTTCTGTCTGAAATATATCATAACACAGAATTTCCTTGTTAGTTCTTGGATTCTCTTTTGCTTCCCTCTCCATTACGGTCTCTTTGACAGACTACCAGTCTCTACTCTACCAAACCTTGCTCCAGGACCAGCATGGCTTTCCCTGGAATTCACGATGGGAGGTAATATAAAAATACAATCCTTTAATCTGGTCCTCAAACCCATTTGGGGTTTTGTTTTGGTCCAATCAGTTTTAAACAATTAATGTGTATTGGAGGTCCTGGAGTTCACTAAGTGAGAGAAGACAAAGCAAGAAATGTGCCCCTTTTCTCTCTTCTCCCTCCTCCTCTCCCCCTTTTTTCCTTTCCTTTTCTTTTTTCATCATGTTCTTTCAATCCAGGCCAGCCCTCACCCAGAGAAGAGATTCTGGATGCTCATAACCAGACCAAGCCAATAGGAAAAATTTTGGCTAGAAGAATTGATATGGAAGGCTCTAAAGGACAGACAGTGAGGGAACATTAATTGTGGCCTGCAATGTACTGCCTGAAGGGGACCCAAGCTACATCTGCTAAAAGTGCAAGATTTTGTTTTGTTTTCTTTAGAATTGAAGGAGAAAACAAGGGATTTTGAGAGTTTTTGAATTGAAATGCATCAGAAAAAACAAGGGATCTTAGACAGAGCAGCTGAATCTCTCCAGGGACATGAAGAGAACATCAAATAACAAAAAAAAAAATCCTTTAGCAGAGATAAACATCTGGAACCAAGTGATCAATAGAAATAAATGGTTCAGGAGGCACTAAGTGCCAAAAGATATCAGAAACCCATACCAGGCTATTCCTTTAGAAGACAATCAATAGCCGCTAGAGCATATCATAACAGAGAATATGGGGCCCCTTTGGACTGAGGAAATTGTCTCCAAAGAGGTGTGTTGGATGGTGGGTTATTCCCAGCTAAAATAACTGTTTGCAGAACAAATTTAATATGAGGTGTGTTGACTCCCAATTTCCTAGATTCAGGTTATGACAGTTTCTCAAGCATATTCAAATTATCAATACATATCCTTGTTTCTTGATCTGTGTTTGGATGGATAATACTGCCAGAAGAAACCTTGAAAAAATCTCTGGGAATTCTGAGGCTTTGAACAGGAAGGTGAGAGAAATGGGAGCAGAGGTATTTTTTCATCCCCCCATGCCAATGGCTTATGCTACCCTCACAAAACAATCCAAGGAAGAGACAGAGTAAATCTTAACTGGGAAGGAATTCTTAGATATGACAGTACAGCTCATATCAAATATCATTGTTGTCCCATAGAGGTGGGAGCAGACTTTTCTCTTTTAGCCTGGAACCAACTGGCCTTTCCAGAAGTCTTCACACAGAGGCTGGATGATAAGAGATACTCTAGTAGATCTTGTGCTGAACAGAAAATTGGACTAAATGGATTCTAAGGCTTCTTCCAATTCTATGGCATACTGACTATGACTTAGTTGGTACAAGGTGCCAGATTACCTGGATTTTAGAACTTGAGGGTAATATATCAGATTTGGAAACAGTGACCAGGCTTTTACCGTGGGAACAGAGGAGAAACTTCAACTTGCTAATGTTTGATAGACTATATTCACAACATGCTTAGTTTGATTGTGGAATAAACACCACTTTCAATATTTGCACAATATATTGAATCATAAATCAACCAAATGGACTGACTTCACCAGTACATTAAGCCACTAGGAAAATAGTCAGCATTAAAGTCAGCCAACCTTTGCTCATGATACAAATGTGATCACTAGATTTTTTAACTGACCATGTTAAACTGCTTGTGTGAACCCAGCCATGAAAATATTGTCCTGTCTTTAAATGAATTTAAATCAACTAAATGTAATCACTTGCATTCTAATTATATTTATGTTTAATATCCACTAATGAACCTTCTTTAAAATTTTGTAAAATTATCTTGCTTGTAAAATGGAATCAATATTCAGAACCTGTTAGTATCCAACAAGAGTACACAGAGATGACCCAATGTGATTTGAGGGAGGCATAGGCATAAGACATTGGAGGTTCAGTGGGAGTGAGAAATTTTGGTCAATGGAAAGAGATGTTTCCATGGAATGATGATACACTTACAGTATATGATGAATATACTGATTATTGAGGTTGGAGAAAAAGTATAAAATACTAATATATTGCTCTTTCCCATAAAATAATCAGTTATGAATCAGCTAATACTTGGGATTTTACATATTTAAGAAAAATTTTTCTCTTTCATTTTTCCTTAATCATGACTGCTGTGATGATACCCTTTTGCAGTGTACAGATAACAAATCAAGACCAGATCTTCTGAATGAGTTTATTCCCATTTACTCCACCCCATATCAATGAAAGCCCTTTCTGATTTATTCCACTGAACTTTAAGATCTTGAATTTGTTCCTCTCTAATATACACTTTTTCAAATGTTGAGCAAGATAATACTCCCTGGCTTAAGATACCATAAATTATACAATAGGGTGGCTTATTTGGGCAGTATATATGTTGTTCAGTCGCTAACTCGTGTCCAACTCTCTGTGACCCTATGGACTGCAGCATGCCAGGCCTCCCTGTCCTGTACCATCTCCCAGAGTTTACCTAAACCCATGCCCATCATGTCGATGATGCTGTCAACCATCCTCTGCTGTCCCCATCTCTTTTTGCCTTCAGTCTTTCCCAGAATCACAGTCTTTTCTTATAAGTCCTCTCTTATAAGAAAAGCTTATAAGAGCTTTTAAGGAAAGCTTATAAGACCTCTACAGCTTCAGTATCTGTCCTTCCAATGAACAGTCAGGGTTGATTTCCTTTGGGGTTGACTGCTTTGATCTCCTTGCAGTCCAAGGGATTCTCAAGAGTTTTCTCTAGCACCACAATTCAAAGGCATCAATTTGTCAAAGCTCAGTCTTCCTTATGGTTCAACTCTCACAGCTGTACATTACTCCTGGGAAAACCATAGCTTTGACTATACGGACCTCTTTGGCAAGGGGATGTCCCAGCTTTTTAATATGCTATCTAGGTTTGACATAGCTTTCCCCCAAGGAGCAAGTGTCTTAATTTCTTGGCCGTAGTCACAATCTGCAGTGACCTTGGAGCCCAAGAAAATAAAATCTGCCACTGCTTCCATTTCTTCCCCTTCTGTTTGCCAGGAAGTTATGGGACTGGATGCCATGATCTTAATTTTTAATGTTGAGTTCCAAGCCAGCTTTTGCATTCTCTTCTTTCACCCTCATCAAGAGGCTCTTTAGTTCCTCTTCACTTTCTGCCATTAGAGTGGTAACATCTGCATCTCTGAGTTTGTTGATATTTCTCAGAACAATCTTAATTTCAGCTTGTGATTCATCAAGCTCAGCACTTCACATAGTGTACTCTGCATATGAGTTAAATAAGCAGGATGACTATCTACAGCTTTTCCCAATTTTGAACCAGTCCATTGTTCCACATCTGGATCTAACTGTTGCTTCTTGACCTACAAACAGGTTTCTCAGGAGACAGGTAAGATGGTAAAGTGAGGTCTGGTATTCCCATCTGTTTAAAAATTTGCAAGAGTTTGTTGTGATCCACACTATCAAAGGTTTTAGGATAGTCAATGAAGCAGAAGTAGATGTTGTGAAACTCCCTTGCTTTCTCCATAATCCATTGAATGTTGGCAATCTGATCTCTACTTCCTCTACCTCTATGAAACCTAACTTGTACTTCTGATAGTTCTCAATTCATGTATTGCTGAAGCCTACCTTGTAGTATTTTGGGCATAACCTTGCTAACATGTGAAATGAGTGCAATTGTATGGTAATTTGAATGTTCTTTAGCATTTCCCTTCTTTGTGATTGCAATGTAAACTGATCTTTTCCAAGCATGTGGTCACTCTTGAGCTTTCCAAATATGCTGGCATATTGAGTGCAGCATTTTAACAGCATCATCTTTCAGGATTTTAAATAGTTTGGCTGGAATACCATCATCTCTGCTAGCTTTATTGTTAGCAATGCTTCCTAAGGCCCACTTGACTTCACACTCCAGGATGTCAGTGACTGCACCATCATGGTTATCAGGGACATTTAGATCTTTCTTGTATAGATCTTCTGTGTATTCTTGCCACCTCTTCTTAATCTCTTCTGCTTCTGTTAGGTCTCTTATCATTTTTCTCCTTTATCATGCCCATTTTTGCACAAAATGTTCCCTTGATAATCTCCAGTTTTCTTGAAGAGATTTCTAATCTTTCCCAGTCTATTGCTTTCTTCTGTTTCTTTGGATTATTCATTTAAGAAGATCTTATTTCTCCTTGCTATTCTCTGGAAATCTGCATTCAATTGGGTTTATCTTTCCCTTTCTCCCTTGCCTTTTGCTTTCCTTCTTTCCTCAGCTATTTGTAAGGCCTCATCAAACAGTATTTTTCTTTGCAATGGTGTTAATAGCTATCTCCTGTACAGCGTTGCACATCTCCGTCCATAGTTCCTCAGGCACTCTGTCTACCAGATCTAAGCCCTTAAATCTATTCATCATCTCTACTGTAAATTCATAAGGGATATGATTGAGGTCATATCTGAATGGCCTACTGGTTTTTCCTATAATTTAGGCCTGAATTTTGCAATAAGAAGCTCATGATCTGAGCCACAGTCAGCTCCAGGTCTTATTTTTACTGACTGTATAGAGTTTCTCCATCTTTGGCTGCAAAGAATATAATCAATCTGATTTGATCATCTGGTGATATCCATGTGTAGAGTTGCCTCTTGGTTTGTTGGAAAAGAGTGTTTGTTATGACCAGCCTATTCTCTTTCCAAAACTCTGTTAGCCTTTGCCCTGCTTCATTTTGTATTCCAAGGCCACATTTGCCTGTTATTCTGTTTATCTTTTGACTTCCTATTTTAGCATTCCAATCCCCTATGATGAAAGGACATCTTTTTTTGGTGTTATTTCTAGATGATGTTATAGGGTTTCATAGCACTGGTCAACTTCAGCCTCTTCGGCATCAGTAGTTGGGGCATAGATTTAGATTACTGTGATGTTGAATGGTTTGCCTTGGATTTGAATTGAAATCATTTTGTCTTTTTTGAGATTGTACCTCAGTACTGCCTTTCCTACTCTTGCATTGATTGTGAGGGCTACTCCGTTTCTTTTAAAGGATTTCTCCCCAGTAGTAGATATAGTTATCTGAATTAAATTCTCCCATTCCTGTCCATTTTAGTTCACTGATTCCCAAGATGTCTATTTCCAATCTCACCATCTCATGTTTGACCACATCCAGCTTACCCTGATTCATAGATCTTACGTTCCAGGTTCCTATGCAATACTGTTCTTTACAGCACTGGACTTTCCTTTCACTTCCCGACACATCCACAGCTGAGCATAATTTTGGCTTTGGCCCAGCCACTTCACTCTTTCTGGAGCTACTTGTAATTTGCCTCTGCTCTTCCCCAGTATTGGACACCTTCCAACCTGAGGGGCTCATCTTCCGGTGTCATATCTTTTAGCTTTTTGTCCATGGGGTTTGCTTGGCAAGAAATCTGGAGTGGGCTTCCATTTCCTTCTCCAGTGGATCGTTTTGTCAGAACTCTCCACTGTGACCTGTCTCTCTTGGGTGGCCCTGCACAGCACAACTCATAGCTTCACTGAGTTATGCAAGCCCCCTTGCCACAATAAGACAGTGATCTATGAAGGGATAGGGAACATTAGAACAGTATAGTAAGCAATTTCAATTAGTAAAACCTTTCCTGGGCAACAGTGTAGTAGTTCTCCAAATAGTTACAGGCACAAGATCCAATGGAATAAAACATTTTTAACTGGTTTCCTTTCTCTGTGAAAGATATGGGGAATGATGTGTTTATCAGCTCTAGGAAGAGAATTGGCTTAGAGTTATGTAGCTGAGGAAGGAAGTACTAGTTTAAGTTATAGTTCACTTTCTAACAGCACACCACTTTTGGGAGGCTCTCAAAGTAAAAAATGTGTATGTCTCCAGATTTAGTTTGGTGATCCATCTTATGAGAACTCAGAAAGTTTTCCATCTTGCTGCTTTCATTTCAATGAGAAATAAGTTTTAAGGAATATGACTATGAATCTAGTGTATAAAAAGTGACAATTCCCCAAGTAATTGCATGTCAACAAAAACATAGATTTGCAATTTCTTTAAATATGAGGGATGAGAAATAACATGACCTTAAGTATTCAAAGGAAGCTCCTCATAGTCAGTTTCTGCTACTCTGACAGTGCTCTCAGATAACTTCTCTCTGTAGTGCCTTTCCTGTGGTAAATTCTCTTCACTTTAATATTTTCTTTGTTCCTTGTGTATTTCCCATATCACTCTGCCCTCTTTGAGTTAGATAAGAGAAGGATCTGTTTCTACCTCTCGGAGACGTTGCTCAGACATGGCTCTGATTCTTCTCCACTGGTGAGGAACACAGTCTTCCCCATCATGCAGTGACTTCTTAGAATCCTCCGTTTCATCCTACAGTGGTGGTACTGCAAGTCTTCCCTAATTTCTGCCTCACCTTGCAAGCACTAGCTTGCTTGCCTTTGCCTCAGTTGTGACCAACCATTCACCCAGCTCCCTCTTGGGTGAGTCAGTGGGAAGAGGAATTCCTTGAGTCTTCTGTAGACCTAACCAGAAGAACCTCTCTTCAGCAGCTGTTCCAGAGATTCAGGGAATCATTTTAGAGGTTTTCAGATTGTCACTCTCAAATCATATTAAATTACATTAAATTTTTGGGTTATTTTGTCACAGCAGCTTTTTCCCCCTAAGCTCTATTTAGCAGCCATCTCCCATCCACTTGCCATGTCACATGTTCTAACTTTGTGCAGGTTGATGCTATAAAGTTATGGATACTGTATGTGTCGTATATCTTAATGATCAATGGAGATAATCCATTCTGTTCAACTTAAGATTCCTTCTCAAGGAGGAAAGAAAACTATTTGAAATCCAATTTTTCACCATTAGTATGTGTTGTATCCGATTCCGTTTTCAGAGCATCTAATTTGTTGTTGTTCAGTCACGCAGTCGTGTCCAACTCTTTGCAACCCCATTGACTGCAGTAGGCCAGGCCTCTCTGTCCTGCACGGCCTCCCGTTAATTAAAGATGGTGCAGTCCTTGGTGCACTCTGAGCATGATTATTTTCTTCTGCAAGTAAGCAACCAAGCTCAGAGCACGCCAAGGACTCCACTGTTCAACCCTGAGCTACAAATATTGGAGATTTTTTGTTAAATTACTCTTCATCAACCAGGTATCAATTTTTCTGTCATTCCCTATTCCCTTAATTGACATAACTGGAACAGTATCAAGTTTTCCAACTTTAGATAGAAATAAATTCTTAGATTTTTCATATACCTAGTAGGATTCAGTTTCTAAGTTCCGTTTAGGTTGTTTTTGAAATACAATCAAAAGAGGTCGCAGAGGGGTGAGAACAGGGACACTTTCTGTCCTGAATGTTTGGGATATTATAACCAGCACATTGCCACTCTTGATATCCAAGGTTATAGAGGTTATAAAGGTTGTGGGAGAAAGAATGAACTTCCCAATTCCACTTGTTCAAGTATTTACCCCAATATTGCCTTATTCTTTTTTCTTGTCTTTTGCTCAGGCCAGAAGAAGTCTACCTTGTGTCTACCCAACTATGAACAAATTGTGCTTCAGGAGACTAGCTCACTGGGCCTGCTTTCTTCTTCCTCAACATGCCAGAAGTCGGGCAAGCGCACCTCTTCTTGTTCTAGCTCCAGCAGCCTCCAACTATCTTCCCCTACCAGTCCCTGCACCATCTCCCAGAGCCCCCTCAGTCCCATCAAGACTGAGAAATTCAACTGGCCCGATGTACGGGAGCTAAGGTCTAGGTATTCCTGTCAAGTGGCAGTTGAGACATCCAGACCTCCACCAGTCAACAGAAGTTGCTCAGCACCTGAGAAAATGGTAGATGATAGTAAGATGCAGGCAGGATTCCAGTGCTCAAAGGGAGTTGTAAAAACAGATGTAAAAAACCAGCAATGGGAGAAACAGAGCTGCAGGAGAAAGGCCTCTCTTGATTCCTTCCCCCAGGAACTTATTAATGACACTAAAACGGAATTGTGTGTCACAGCAGAGGCTTCTTTGGAGAACAACCAGCACGTGGTTGTCATGGAGAAGTTGCCCAATGGGACTAATAAAACTAAAGCTGATGAAAGAGAGCCACAGATTCACTCTTCTTCAGCCCAGGAGATTTCTCTCAAAGCATTGATGGAGCAGTACAAGTCTCATCAAGACTCGGAAGAAAATCACAGGCATGAGGGTGATGTTCAGGAAGTGTGGTGGGAGAAAACTGGTGGCAGCCAGCACAACCTGGTAAAAAACTTAAGAGAGAAATTTCAGACCCTTAATTCTACAAGCTGAACACTTGCATCTCTTACTCCTATGCCTTTTAGTTCTCAAATCTCTGTCTCTCCTCTTGGATTACCACCCAGAACCCTCTTTGCCTATTGTTCCACATCATGCTTGAAATTCCTGGGAAGTTGCAACTACTTTTGAGAAGCTGAGGATTTTTTTTAATACTATTTTTAAATACCTGTGGATCTGACATGCTGCTGTCTCTCCACCTGACAGCATTATTGGGCAGAACTCTTCATACATTGATCAAAATCAGGGAACTATCAGTCAGAGCAGAGACAATACAGATCAATCACCCTTTAAGCATGTTCCTCCCTTCAGGAGCAGACATATTTGGGAATTCTTGTTTAAAAAGCCAGAGCAAGATGAACATTGCTCAGTCTCGTAGGAAAATAAGTTATTATTCTACGTCTTTGTTTTTAAAAGAATGTAATTTTACTTTGGCTTTGGTTGATTCCAGGCCTCCCAGCTTGAGAATATGTGACCTAATACTGTCTATGTACATGTATGATTCTGGATGTACTGTGTGCAATAACCACTTTTGATCAGCAAATACAGGTTTGACCTCTTCACTGTTGGGGGAGAGAGATAGTTGGGGAAGTTTGCAATAATGGATTTTGGCATCACATTTCCTATGCACAAAAAAGCTAGAGTTGATTGGCTACTCTTGAAGTTAGTGACCTCTCCAAGATCAGCAGTATCAAGAACTGACACTGGTGTATTAATCCCTTGGGGTTCTAAGCCATTTCAAGTCACATTACTTCACTTTAACCCATCTTTTCAGCAGAATTTGTCTTGCATTAAAATACCTTTTGAACAAAGAAATTATCGGGTAAAAAGTTCTCTTCCCATTTCAACATGGAGAAAATAAATGGTAACTGCTTCAAGACTGACATACTTTCCTCTAATTTCCAAGGCAGGTTGACAGTTTCTATTGTCCAAATCCATAGCCTCTGTCAGAACACCACCTTTTTTCCTCTACCACTGGAGCATTGTTTGAGAAAAAGTGGTTGTGGATTTCCTGTGAACTAGTGGTAGAAACAACGTTGTGTCTCTCTTGAAGGATAGAGGTCTCTGTCCTTGGAAATCTAACCAGACTTTTAGCCCTTCAAATGCCCTTCTCAGCCCAGAGGAATCTAAGGTACAGTGAGATTATTTTGGCTAAGAGCAAATGCTGTTTGAGAAGTAGTTGTAAGTGCCTGTTGTAGATAGCATTGTAGCCTGAGTCGATGGAACCACCAAAGATTCTGAAGGGGATAATATAATCCTGAGTATGTCAGTTTTCTATCACTGGTAGAAAACATCTTACACTGAAGGTATTTCTTAACCACAGAAAGCACTATTACATTTTTGTACCACAAAATATCACAACTTTGTAAGGTAAGGTCAATATCCTATTCTTTATATTTAAATTGAGATAGTGGATCATTTAAGCGTACTGCTTAACTGACTCCAATAGGAACTTCTCCCATCATGGTTTAGGAAGACAAATTACACACAACCCCCCAAAAAAATCAGAGCCAGGAAAAGCTTAGTGGTTAATTTATTAGAAAAAAAATGTTAAATTGCTTCTGAAGCACATTCTGAAGCTTTAGCTCTTTTCTCTGGACAGTGGAAGCACATTGGAAGCAGGCAGAACGTGATGCCTAACTGTGAAAGGAGGTTAACTCCAGCTCCCAGATCCTGTAGGAGAGGCCTTGGGCTACTTCAGCTCTTGACACACTGAAGTTTATGTATTATGGGTCTAGTCACATGACATTCCCTTCTAACATGTGCTGACTTGCCTAAGTGGGATTGTGAAAAGCAGTTTAATGAAGAGGGAAAAGCCCAGACAGGATAAAGCTGCCAGTTACCAGGCAGCAAATGGATCCTATGGGTAATACCAATGCTTTTGGTCTCTATTAGGTAAAAGCTGCGAGAGGCAGTCAACTCAGTGCAACGCCTAAAAGCTGAGAGATAGGTAATGGGTCCAGAAGCCCAATTCATGACAGGTTAAACAAATAGGATGGAAGAAAATGCACCTAAGGAATATAGCCACTTTTTATAAGCAGGTAGTACAGTGCAGGGCAGTGGTCCTTATAAAACAGGAATAGCTTCAAAGGATATTTTAGTCATGTTTTTATTTCAGTTATCTGAAAATGGGCAGTGTACTACAAGTTTAAACTCAGGAGTGACAGATGAAAATGTCCTCCAAGAAAGCAATGAAGAGATGAGTTTGCTGTAAATGTTCCCACTGAATGCTAAAATGTACAACTAAAATGCATTTAAACAAAATGTTCAATAAAAACTCTGCTGGTGGCTTTTGCAAAACAATCAGTTGAAAACATGCCAATCTTAAAGCATATTTTGAATGTAAAAACACATTTTGCTGAATCTATATTACCCCTTTCCTATTGCCTCAGAGTAGCTTTACACAAGATCAAAAAAAATCTAGAATGAAATTACAACCCCATACTTACTTTCTTTGGCTTAACCTGATCTGTGCTCTAATAAAAGTGTGCTGATTAATATACCTCTTTTCCTCTAAGCATACATTAGAAGAGCAGAGAAGAACATCTTCCTGTACCCTGATATGGATTAATCCAGAAGCAACTCGGAATAAGCAGACTTAAAGCTTACTTGACTGGAAGAGTTAAAAAGGTAAAGAGTTCCCTTTTCAGTTGTGGTCAACTCGAGGTGGTGGTGCTCATCTCCGTTTCATTGTCCAAAGATGCTTCCGTGGTCATGTGGCTGGCATGACTATACGCCAAGGCACATGGAACGCTGTTACCTTTCATAATGAATTCGGCGGTACCTATTTATCTACTTGATGTTGCATGCTTTCGAACTGCTAGGTTGGCAGGAACTGGGGTGAATAATGGGAGATCACTGGAGGTGGCCAAGCCACAAGTACCCTCCAATTTAAAGAGCCCCAATGATTTGTTTATTTGACCTACAAACCCAATATCCAGTTTGGTGTTTTATGAGGCCTTATACAATGTTAGGTTGGCCTCATAACAGTAGCTTTCTGTGTCTCCTAAACAAACAGTGGGAGAAAGTTGGCAGTGATGCTTCAGAATAGTTTTGGGAAGGAAAATTCACAACATAGATCATTATAGTGCTACTTTTTAAAATTTAGTTGCGCTGACATACCAAATGTAGTATGGATCTGCCCATTGCATTAGTGAAAAAAGTATATCGCCTACTCATTACAATCCAGGCAATCTGAAAGAGCACAGCATTTAAGATACAACAAAAAGGGGCAGAATCATCTAAAACTTCAGTTCTTAGGACCTATATCCACACTCACTGCAATTTATATTAAGCAAAAAGATAGTTCCCCTCACATACCTTTTTTAGCTATAAAAAAGGTAGTGTTTGACTTAGCATCCTTTCAAGTAAAAAACAAAACCCAGATTTTTGCATGATGCTTACTGAAACTGCTCACTCCTGGAGCGATAATTATGAAAATCTCCCTAGGTTAAGGCACTTTTAGAATGGTATGTCATCACAAACCAAAAATATTAAGTTTAATGAACCCTAGGAGTTGATGTTGAAGAAATAAAGAATGGAAGTCTGGCTTGTTTTATAAGAACTGAAAATCCCCATCAACAATAGTATACTTTGCCAAGAGGACATTGTAGGAAGATCAGTCCTGCCGGCCTCTTAATCTCATATGCAAGTGGGTCTCAAAGAATGTTTTCCAATAAGCAATTCAGCTAAGATGCTCTTTGCCCTTTGCACTAAATTTGTGCTTCAGGTTGGGGGCTTGTAACATTTCATAAAGGAGGCCCAGGAGTATCTGTTTAAAAGAGCCATTCATAAACACACCACGACAGACATTGCTACAGAAGAGAAGCTGGGGCAAGCGCATGCTCAGTACAATATATTGTTCCACAAGGGAACAACAGAAGAGCCATTTGCTTCTGGCAAGCTGAGCCAATACAGGACACGCGTTTTTAGAAAGCTTGTAAGCAGGCATAGCATCTGCCCTTTTAAGTTGCAAAGTCTATCTACTTCGCCATAAAGAATGGGATTAATAAGAATCTGACTAACATGGAGCAAAACCCAACAAAAGCTGGTTACAAGTTAGGCCCACTGAACTCTCTATTTGGCTAGTGGGAGAAATGCATATCAGCTGGATTGTGCTCTAGTGTTCTACAGAAAATGAATATTATTTATTTCCTGGCTGTGTATTTCTACAAACACCTTAATTCCTAACAGTGCATAAGTTTGAGTATAAGTAATTACATTTTTGGTTATACTTTGAACCTACTATAACCAGCAGGAATAATCTTGCTGTTTACTGGGGATAGATTGAACCCTTGACTTGAAAGGATACTGTGCTTTATGACATGAATGTGTCGTTAAGTTGCAGCTCTCCACGGAGGGAAGCGTTTGGTCTCCTGACAATCTAGTGTGAATACTGAAATAAGCCAGGAGCTGGATGAAGGCATGCTACCTTTGATCTTCTGAGAATGAGAGAGATAATTATTAAACTACCATTTCTAAATTCCACGTGATGATGCTATGCCAACAGGAGATGGGAAAATCAGCTTACAGGCTCCTGAGCTTTGGTAGTGATCTGGAGATAACAAAGAAAAGGAAACTGCATCATTTTTTTATCATCTTTTTGACTAGCTAGGTCTTTGTTCCATTCCTTTTCTCTGTAATGTTCCTGAAAATCCACAGTATTGTTATCTTAAAGAATATTTTTTTGGAAAGATCCATTTGATCAGCCGTCCAAGAATATGCCTCTCCCAGCTCTTCTTTGGAGAACGCTGCTTGTCCTGAAGCAAGAATGCTGCTTTTCTTCCCTGAAACATTGGCTTTGTGCCATCTGGGGAGATGTGGTGAAAAATGAAAAAGAAGTGAGACAGATCTGTGTGGGGAAGAGTGCTGGGTAGTGTCAGGAGTGCCCAAGGAGACCTGTGCATGCAGTTTTTCACTATGCATATTAGCACATAGGCATCTGACTGGATGGAGCAAGTTGCTATTTCTTTTTGGGAAAGAAGCTGAATCTCTTCTCTTTATCTTTCTTGGTCAGGCTCACATCTGTGGTAGTGATCGGAGGCAGAGGGAGACTCTGAGCCTTGGATTTAATGCTTTGGGAGTCTATTATTGCTGTGCTGAATCCCAGTAGCCAGGTGTGCATCTCATCCTGTTGAACAGGGACAAAACACAACCCAAATAAGTAAAAAACCAGAGTCACCTGTTTCAGTTGCAAGGTGCTATTAGCAGCAAAAATGCTGTCACCTGATGAATCAAAAATGTACTTCAAAATAAATTATAAATTTGTGTTTAATACAGTGATTTCACTAAATTCATCACAAATAGTTGAAATGCACTTTAAAGTTATAAATATCCCCGTGGGCTGGAATAGCTGAAATGAAGGAAAGCAAAATATTAAAATTGAACAAATTAGCCAAGGAATTAGATGCAATGAAAATGATTGACTGAACTATATAATGTATAGTGCAATCCAATTCACACTTACCGAGCAATGAGTTCCATTGAAATTCGTAAGACTTACACTTACGAATGTAAGTGTAAGTGAATGTCTGTGTTTATATATTAAATCATCTGCTTATTCAATATGCTCTTGAATCTCTTCCTGAGGAAAGAGAGTCTTCCTGCTCTCAAAATGAACATGTGAATCTACATTATTTTGTTCTTCCTATGTGGGTGCAGGTCTACAGAATTTGCAGGTTGAACAAGCCATCTGAGTGTTCTTTAAGTAGAAAAGTAGGTTAAATGTGTTTGAAATAAAATATATTCATTCTTTATTATCAAAGCTTCAGTGAAGAGAGAACACTGCAAGTTGGCCATATTTGGTATCATCCGTTTATTTACCAAAATACAGGAGGAGCCCATGGCAAGAAAGCAGTCACAAAATCAATAATGGATCTAACACACTGTCCTCAAATAGCAACACCACTCATTTGAGTGCTCTCTCTTCCAGAGCTGTTCCTTGAAAACCAGCTCCATTCATTCAGAAGTCTCTTTTTTTCTTTGAGAAAAAAATGTAAACTTATTTTGACTTCTTTCTATTCAAGTAAATGTGTCCAATTGGCTCTGGCACTCTCAGTGTTAATTGTTTAGGTACATGAAAGCAATGGAGTAGCAAAATTATAGTGATGACCATTAATCATGCCATAAAGGACACATTTTGGGATCTGATAAAAATATACAAATACTTACCTCATCTTTGCCATGGAAGAGCCATTCACTCCCATTGCTGAGTCTGCAAAAAGTAAAAATTTGAGAACACTACAGGCTACAAGTTTTGGGGTTCCCATGATTTTTCCCCTCAAAGGACAGCTGGTTTGTTGAAAGATATAAATATACAATCCCACATAATTTAACAATCAAAACTTCTCTTGGAAGGTGCCAAAATATCTAGTTTGATCTACCTAGTTAAAGGCAGCAGCAACCCTTGGTCTCTCCTCAAGAGAACTGCTCTTCTGGCAAAGCTGTGTAGGCTCTAGAAAGTGTAGCAGCAGCAGCATTACATGGACCCAATGCTGCAGAGTGGTCTTTCCAAAATGGCTGAGCAGGAAATAAAATGGTCAGTGCGGCTCAGCATAAAGCCAGGGTGAAGGGATCCAAAATGGGTTAGAATGTCCTTGTTCGATATGAAGGCTGAAGAGGGTAGGAGAAAAATGGATCCTGTGGAAAATGTTGAAGCCAGGGTGAAAAGGAGGTGCCAGGATCTTTGAGAAAGGCGTTAACACGTATTATTTGCATATTAACCCCTTTTTATACATCTATGGAGTGACCATATTTGGAATATTATATAGCATTCTGATCACAGCACTCCAAAACAAATATTGGTGAGCAGGAAAAGACAATAAGGTTCGTCAGGCTGCAGCTCAGCAAGGGAAGATTATAATATTTGGGTTCTTTTTTAATTAAAATGGAAATATGCATTGTTACAGAAAAGACGAACAAGGAGGATTTATTGTTCTAATACAAACAAAAAAATTGGGTAAAGCCAATGGTTGAAGATACAGGATAGCCAAGGGGAAGTTCTTGCTCTGTCACATGTGCTGTGGAACCTGCTACTATATGAAGAATAATTAAATGGTTTTGAAATGGGGGGGCTGACATATGAATGGAGCTTAAAAGATTGTCTACCAGACATTATAGTTAGATGATACTTCCAAGATTAAAGGAAACATCAGCAGAAATTCAGGAAAAACACTGCTATCCTTCTATCCAGCTTCTAATTAGCCAAGTGGGAAGAGAGCCTTGGAACAGGCAGGACTTTGGTCAGTTCCAATTAATTTTTTTTTCTTTTAGCAAAACACTTTTGTTGCATATGAGTAAACATTTTTCAGAAATTAGGACTGTCAAATTAGATTTTTTTGATCCAAGGCATCTACTGCATAGTATAAATGCTATTTTCTCTGATAAATTGTTTTTTTTAATTTACAAGGAATAAAATGAACATTTGCTAAAAAAGCTCTGTGCAGGGGTACCGATTTCACCCGCAATCTTTGAGTGCAAGCCCCAAAATTAGACTGACAAACTATAACCATTAATGTGACATAAAAATAGAATACAAGGGAAAGTATATTAATTACATTTCACACAGATTGACCTAAATCCATTGTTTTGGTCTGGCCTTATCTACTCTTAATCCTAGTCCTCCTCAGTTGTGGGAAAGCACCCCCTTGCAAGCTTTTAAGTTAAATGTAACTTTATATCAGTTCATGCTCATATAAAACAATGGCTGCTTATAGAGAGTCTACCCTACCTCAACTTGAAGACGTGTTTCTTCTTCTTGTAATCTGCAGCTACTTCACAGAGGGCATTCTTCAGTCGGAAAGGCTCCTCTCCATGGTAAGGCACACCTAAAGCCAAGCTCTTGGCATCCTTATAGAAGGTCAGCTCACTATTCCTGAGCACGCAGTATAATGTATTCCAGGACCTACACAAAATAAGAAATATGCGTTATCATGGTAGAACCAGAATAAGTTAAGAAATCGAACTCCAGTTGTACTGACTTCTGATGAACATGGGGCAGATATGCTCTACATGATTCCCTCTTGTCCATATTCAGAAGTCAAATAGATACATTTGTTTTGTTCTTTCCCAGCTGATTACCTAATAAAGCAGTAGAGTTGATCTTCTCAAACTGTGGATAGTTTTGAGAAAAACGTTATGGAAAATATTCAGGTCTGTTTATTTCTTATAATGCTCTCTATTAAATAAAAGAGATTATCACCTTGGCCAACATTTGAGATTATTTATGTAGACAGATCAATGAGTTTAATAAAACAACCTGTATAGCCTTTTATACCTGATAGCTGAATCTGTTAAGGTGGAAGCCTGGAGGTTTCAACCTCCTTTCCCAACAGCCCTCTGGGTCTTCACCCAGAGGTGAAGACTCCTTCACCTTTAACTCCACCTCCTGGTTTTTGGTAGTGGCTTGGTAGTTCCTGCTGCCACCAACGATTTTCTAAGGGGCATTAAATGCCTAACCATCTTATGCTGCCTTATTGGCAATTATTGTAAGTTTTTTATTTTCCCCCTAAAAGATTTCAGTTTCTTTTTCAATTGAAATGTACAGCTTATATGTTATATTAAAGGTGGAAAAAATACTGAAGTGATTTACCTTGGTTTTGTTTTTTTTACATCTCAAAAAGCTGGCATTTTAACAGGGGTGTGTAGACTTTTTATATTCACTGTATATAGCTGAAAATTTAATTAAAAGAGAAAAAACATCTAAAAGGACATCCAATGCTCTAGTCATACCAAAGATGGTAATGATCTGATCCCCCATCTCTGGAGAGATGGGAACATGGTACAAAAAGACATTGACAAAGCATGTTTATGCCATAGTTAGCTGCAAGTGAGGAAAGGCTTATAGTGTTCCTAGACAAAGTTACCTGAAATTGAAAGAAAGCTTAGAGGAGTCGATGAAGAGCTGCAGATAATGTTTTCTGAAAATCTGATATAAATCTATGGATTTTCTGCCAGTTATAAAAAGATAAGTTTCCTTACAATCTATCTGTATGTTTGTAAACAAAACAAATCCAAGAAATGCCACATAAATCACCAGCATTTCTCATCCAGAGAAAACAACTATGTATCATTGCCCCTATTACTTCTTACAGCTTGGTAAAATGAAGAACTTGTGCTTAATATAAATGGCTGCGAACAGCTGATGCTTTCAGCAGAAAGCAGCAAAAGATCAGAGACAGAGCAATATGGATGTTCTTCCAAAATGTGATCTGAAAACAGATCAGAAGCCACAAAACAATTATGTGTACCTGTTGGAAGCCCTCTTGTTAGGTGCCTCTAGGTCATGCTTGCGCCCCAAATAACCCTCAAGTTGCACACTGTGAGATCTATCCATCTGTGCTGGGAGGGTCGCAGTCTCGTCAATCTCACTCACGGGGGTCTGGACCACTTTAAAAAGAGACTCCTTTGTGGACGTTTCTTCGGCATCCACGCTGATCTCAGTCACAGGCAGCTTGTCTTCAGACAGCTCTTCGGGGGCGATGTCGTGACCTGTCTCATCATCTTGCACCTGCTGTAAACATGAATATGGGAGAAACTTGAAGTAAAAGCAGTAGCACAACAGTATCAAGCTGGGATTAGGGGTTAAGGATGGCCTACGCTGAAGAAGCTAATTCTTCTTTGCATTATGCAAAATAGGTTGAGATGATACTCTCCTCAGACGGCAAAAGATGGTCGTATTTCAGAAAGTTCCCTTACTTTGCCCAAACCAATTCATATGGAAAATTAGTCCAAAAATGAGAATTGTTTAGGATACAGAACTGCAATATGCTGGATTTTAAGTCAGGGTAACAGCAATTAATCCTCCCAGTGAGGCACCACCTTGCTATGGTTGGGGGGCTTGTGTGCTCTGAAGAAGATGAGAGCTCTGCCAGAGGTT
>JANHZU010002421.1:39251-50942 GCA_032468055.1 Acrochordus granulatus | reverse complement strand
AAAGAGTGAAATATGTTTATATTGGTAATTCTCCTGAAATAAGATAATAAAGAAGTTTCTAACAGATTGAAAGTCATCCTGGAATTAGAATGACTTCCAATTTGTGGGTGAATTAGAATAAAGGAATCTTCATAGACAAATC
The DNA here is from genome assembly GCA_032468055.1 of Acrochordus granulatus. Classification (NCBI taxonomy): domain Eukaryota; kingdom Metazoa; phylum Chordata; class Lepidosauria; order Squamata; family Acrochordidae; genus Acrochordus; species Acrochordus granulatus. The sequence continues at coordinate 50,800 of JANHZU010002421.1, read as the reverse complement.
TGATGATTTTGGGACAAGTTTATGTTTTGATGAAATATTGTGTAGATTAAAAATTAAGATAATTAAAATATGGATATACAGTGATAGAAAGGAAATGTTCATTGTATATACCTTTTATAATACTAATTTGATTAAATTGAGAGAGGGAAACTTTTTCTTAATATTTAATATTGATTTACGGATTCAGTTAGAGCTGGTTTGGGAGTGATAGGGAAGGTTTTTGTTCTTTTTTTGTACAGTTTTTTGTTGTATTTTATATTTTTAGATTTTGTTACTGTTGTTTGTCATATTGTTTTTAGTTATTGTCTTATTCGTTATTTGTCTTTTGATTATATGTTGTATTTTTTCCTTTGTTGAAAATATAAAAAAATTGGTTTTATAAATCATATAGTAGTTTTAAGAGTTTTTTTGTAAAATATAGTTTTGCATATAATATATAGCTAATATACACAAATGTTATTAATCAGGTTTTTTTATAAAATTTTATTGTAATATTTTAAAAACTTTTTAAAAATAATTAAAATTGGGATATCAGAGATTGAAGAGGAAGGATTGATGTTGCAGAGAGGCAGCTGGGTGCTTATAAATTTTACATGGGCATAATGCCTAAAAAGCCTAAGCTTGAGATATATGGGCAGGATCATATCAGATGAATATTTGGAAATCCTAATGAAAAATAGGAAAGCAGGTGCATCTTTGTGATATCAGATTGCTGAATCCACAATGCACGCATTATGTACAAAGTCCTAGTGAGTATGGATCAAGACATGCATTTAATCTCTTAATAAGAAAATGTGCTCATCAAGACCCAAAGCCAATCTTGACCCTGCTTCCTGTATTGATTTGCAAACATAATATTTGAATAAATCTCATTAAATTCAATAGGGTTTACTTTCTGGTAAGCATATACCAGAATATAACTATAAATATTTTTATAGTTGAAAACCATTGTACTTGCCTTCATATGATTCATTCTATACTGCACATGCAATATATAGCAAATATGTGCCTAGTGATCTCTTCACTGCTGTCTCCACATAGCCCTCCCCAACTATGGAATATCTTCTTGAAGGCACTTCATAATGCCATCTTCATGATTCCTCCAGCAGAAGTCAAAGATAGGTATTGCCTGATGTTTTTAGTCTTTTCTATACTGTATTTCTGTTGCTATGTTATGCTTAAGATATGATTTTTATGATACTTACAAATTATTGTGATAGCTTCTACTGCTTTTAGTTGACTATTTAATTTATATTCTGACTGAATTTCATTTGTTTTTATGTTATGGTATAGAAGATTTATATGGGGCTAATAACATTTAAGAATAACATCAAACAAAGAAGTGCATTAAGAGAGACTGGGTATATGGAAAATGTGCTCAATAGTGTTTCTCTTCCAGATCTAACATGTAAACTCCATGAGTCAGAATGGGCTTTTGTGTCATGCCAAATGTCAGTTTTATTTATTGTATTTGTACTCTGCCACAATCAGTTTGACTCTCAGAAGTTTCCTCCACAGAAAATCACATCTTGCTTTGGACTCAATTAACTTTTTATTGTACAGGGAGGAATTCATTACCTGTGAACTGTTTTGAGAAAATAGCTAAAAGATGAGGTCCTTTATAACTTTGTATTTTGATATCGTGTTTTTTATAAGTAGGCTTCAGAAAATTTATCATCCAAATGATAAATCATTACACAGATGGTGAAAATAAAGCTGCTTTTTGGTCACACCCCAAGAATCAAGAACAACACATTGAGTTATTTAACAGTAGTTTCCTCTAATGTTCTTCACCTATAGACAGAATCTTGCCAGTTCTTTGCATATTTACAGACACACTCTAGGAAAAGCTCGGGAGGAGCTGTTTTAAACCTCTTGCTGCTGACCAAACTTCCAAACTTGCTGCTGACCAAACTCCACTGCCTTTTTGCCCTCTGGAAAGCAACCCCTCTCTCCTAGGAATCCAGACTACATTTTGCCACATTATCCAAAGTCATTGTATAAATCAAAACCGATGACTGATTTTGAAGCTACTTTTGGTTCAAACTTTAAATTTAAGCCCCAGGCCTAAATCAGACACTTCATTTTAAAAAGAAGGAAAAAGGGGGGTATTCATTAAAATCTCTTTGCACAGGATAAAAATCTGTTTTGCTGATTTGAGTACTTCAAGGAAACAAGCTTTTACAAGGTAACCATCACTTTAGTTTTTCGATAAACATGAAAATATCAACTGTCTGTTGATACAGCAAATCCTATCTGTATGTGTGCAAAAATATCTGCATGTGGTATATCCTGAAACTTTGGCATAATTAAGGATAAGCTCCATGATACACAGACTTCAAGTTAAATATTTTCAGAAACATACAAGCATTATTTCTCAGTAAACCTCTCACAGGAGATGCAGAGCCCCTTTTCAGAATAAGATGAATCATTTAGCAGACAGTTTCTTGCTCCACACTATTTCATGTGATTCCCAGCAAAATATATATTCTACTGATATACAACATGGAAAACACACCTACACAATCATATCATGATCAAAGGTATTCCCTTGCAAAATGCTTTCAGAGCTTCTCTCTCATCCTCTTCAGGACACAAATCTTCTGTGATGTCATCGATTGGCTCCCCAGGATTTCTCAGTGCATTATTTTCTACTACTGTGGCAAAAGATGCTGACAAAGCTAAGATATTTGATTATAAAATCACAGCTGTCCATTCTAGCTATTTCTTCTGACTCTGGTTTTCTTATTGTGTTACAACTGCCTTTTGTGGGAATATAGCAGTGAAATAAGGAAAGAATAGCATATTTCTTAAAAATATTTTTGTGATTAACTTTACAGCATGTAGAACATGGCCTATACTTGCTGCTCTTTTTGTGATTTGCCACAAATGTGGCAAACAATGTCCTTGTACTTCATAGTGAGTCTTATCAAACCAAGTTCCTACAAATGTCATATCTGGTGACCAAGTTACACTGTCATGTGAGAAGCAGATGAAAAAAGAAAACACAAAATTATTTGATAATTCCATAGATATCTATCAGATGTCTCAGCAAGAGAAATGTTACAGCAGTGACATAACTGTGGTTCGAACAGACAACATAGAAGAAATCAGAGATAAGCTTTTTAGAGACCAAAGTTTACGACAGGTTAAAAAAGCCTGAGAGAGAGAACTAGGAGAAGGCTCAAGATTTTTGAAACTTAGGGGCATTCTGCAGAAAAAAATAAGTTGGAGAAGAAATCTTAAATGGAGATATAATGCCTTAAGTGATAGAGTGTTCCAGATGTTTGTTAAAGGTACTCTAACTAAGAAAAGGAAAATAGATAAATGTTATTTGAAGACCGAGCAGAATATATAGCTGGAAACGAATGCAACGGAAAATTCCAGGATTTCATAAGCAAATTGTGTGAAACAGCATTATGACAACTAAGGAAGAATACTGAAAGAAACAGATAATGAACTCTGAACACAAACAATTTGCAGTGAGAAGTATACAAGCTTGCAGAGGATTAAGCAACATTCCCAGCTTCCAGAAACTACATCAGCACCCATTGGATGAGGAGCTACAAAGACAACAGTTGGCCTTGCCAGCTCCCTTTACAGGATCAGACAGATAAAAGCCTTGCCCAGATAGAATGCCTCTGCTTAAAAATGGCACAATCTGCTTTCCAAATGTAAATGGAATATTCCCCTGGTGTGATGAGGAGGTTGTATTGTTTTCTCATCCAAGTATTGGGGTAGAGCTAATATTGTAATAAGACAAATCATGTTGATGTACTGCAGTCTTCCTAAATTATGGTATTAGGAGATGAGGACAATGGGTAATGGAACACATTCTTGAAGATTGTATTGAAATACCAACTGGCAGGGAGAGAGATTGCAACTGGGTGTAGTGAAGGTAAATGATGATGGTTGACTGGCTGGCTGGCTTCCTTTTCAGAAAAGGAAGTCAAAGTGGAAGTAAAGGTACATCTTTCAACTTAAAGGTTTTGCTTTTTAATACCTAGTCTGTTGCTGATAAAACATCTAGTATCCAGTATCCAAAATATCTTTCATCTAATATTCTGGGAGAAACATAATCTTGCAGAGATCTGGCTAAAAGAGGAGGAATGAATTTCTTTCAGCTCTGTGATGTACCAGCCTACAGCTACAGACATGTCAATAGGAATTCCATCCCACAAAGAGCAGTTCCGACAATCTGCCAAGTTGGAATGTTTGTTGCTCCATCTGAATGGCCGTACATTTATGATACTGTCCATTCTGTAACTCAACAGTTTCTCTTCCAGAGCTAATCAGAGATCTCTGGCAGTTAGACTTGGAGACTGGGGTGAAATCTGTTTTTTAGGGGTGACTATTTCCCCAAAACAGATGTGCTGTTTGGAGGTATTCCTTGATTCCTAGCTATCACTAGATTTGCAGGTGATGGTAAAAAGCACATTGCACAATTATGACTACTGTGTGCCAGCTGTGATTATTCTTGAGCCAGTGGCAATTTTGCAATGGTTATCCATGCCCTCTTCACTAGTGCAACATGTTGTACATATAGCTGGTGCAAAATATAGCATTTAGGCAGCTGAGTACAGGATACAGGATACCTGTCAGTATGTTCCGAAAGAAATGCAGTAGCTAGCAATTGTCTAATAGACATAATTTAGGTCCTGGCTTGACCTTTAAAACCTAAACAGCGCAGATCTGATTTTCAGAGGAACCATTTCTCTTGCTATAAATTAGTCCAGTTACTTAGATCAGCAAGAGAGAGCTTTTTGATATGCTCCATACCTGGTATATGGGAGCGTATCTTCTCCAGCGTGGCTCCAAGCTAAGGAAGTACACTTACTTTCTGTTGTCCTGGTGTTTAGAAAAATGGCAACAATGTACCTTTTTACCAAGCTTTTAATCTGAGTTTTGTCTTAATTCCATTGTTTTTATTAAGTTTTATCCCCTGCCCTTTAAATTGGTGTGAGGATATAAATGGGATAAATATATGCAAGCCATGAATGTGGGTTGTCCACTCCTTGGCTACCCCTTAATAGAAGACATACAGTCTTTGCTAAACTTCGTGAAATTTTGTTGGACACTGCAAAGGTGGCAAAAGATAGCAAAATTGAGAAAAAAGCAACAAATATTTTTGTAGGTGAGATGATGGTTATGTACTATATCTTGCACTGATAATAAAGAAAATGTATAAATGATCACACTGCTGTAGCAAGTAAGGTCTCCAAGTGAAACTTTTATTATGAATTTTATTCACTCTGTCTGATCCACAGAATTTTACAGCAATCCAGACATCACCATCTTCTATTTGGAAACTTCCAATGCTGCTGCTGCTTTTTTATCATGGTAGAGGGAATCTACCATGGAAAGATGCCTTTTGATTGGAACCTTCATCTTGGAAGTATCCAGTGTATAAAATGAAGAGTTGTTCCTCACACAGAAATGACTTGTACTTCTCAGTGGAAATGTAAGATGATTGCCAAAAATGTTAAAATACTCAAATGCACCACTTTTTAAGAATACATATAGAATGAAATATGTACCTTCACAAATACAGGACCAAGATTTTCATAGCTAAATAATGTCTTCAAAAATATTGACACTGTGGCTTTGAAAAACAATGTAATATTTATCACTTGCATTTTGTTGGTGTTGCATGTGGAAATTTTGCCTGCATAATTTTGATCTTATTTGTACAGCTGAACTATGGTGTTCCCCATCATACTAAAAAGTTCATTTATCTGCAGTAATGCTCTTCCATTGGCTATATCTATCAAAAGCAACCATGTTTAGGGACCACACTGTCAGGATTGCTAATAGGAGCACTCCCAAAATATATGTGCTGTGTCTTTTAGATTTGAATCAGCTGCTATAAAGGCCCACCTCATGGCAGTAAGGGTGATGAAGCACTGGTACTACTCTCCCCTTATTGCATTCACAGATAGCCATCCTGTGTCCCTGTTTAGAGTAACACGAGCCATCCTGCATAGGGTAGGCTTGGAGAACCTCTTATAGAGGCATGTGGTGTAATTTGTTTAGTATTTGTCATATTAAATAATTCGGATTCACTTGGAGTTGGACATTGGCTTTGTTACAGGTCTGGAGAAGATGCCAGGGGAGCCTTGCCTGGTTATCTGGGAAATATTTGAGTCAGTTGGACCTGAGGAAGTAGGCAGAATCCTTAGGACTGTGAGCCTAGCCACCTGCTATTTAGATCTATATCCCTCCTGGCTCATTAAGGTGGCCTGGAGGGTGGCATGTTGTCCTACAAGTGGTTAAAACTTCTTTGAATGAGGGGATTGTTCCTTTATCTTTTAAGGAGGCCTTCGCTCACCCCCTCTTCAACAAGTCATTATTGGACCCTTCAGGTTGTGCACCAGTTGTGCCCATTCCTAGACTGGATGGCTCTGCACAGTTGCTCATGCCCTAATCATCTCCTGGAGTATTGCAAAACACTTTACATGAGATTGCCCTTGAAGAATATCTGGAAGTTTTAACTGATGTAGAATGCAGTGGTGCAGGAAGTAATGTGTTTCTAGAAAAGCACATGTCACACCTCTGCTCTGCAACTGTATGGTTGCCAGTTTGGTTCCAGGTTCAATTTATGTGCTGGTTTTAATATTTAAGATTTTTATATCTGGTCTTCCCATCAGATCTGCTAGAGAAGGCATGTTGTGGGTCCCATCCTCTAGGAAACTGCATTAGGGACTGGGGCAGTCTGGGAGACCAGTGAGATCTTAAGATGGCTCTGCTATTGTAATTAATATTCACCCACTCTTGGGCCTTGTGGTTTTTTATATTTTTATAATTATATATAGTCTCAATTAATTGTATGCTGTTCAAACTCACTTTGTATGAAATGGACAGCCATATAAACTTAATAAATAGAAATAATGTCAAATCCATTTTGATGTCAGGAGGAATATACTATTTCTTTAAAATATCTGGAAAAACATCCATATTGTTTTTTAGGTAGCATTAATACCATTAATTTTATGTACCATTAATGCTACCTAAAAACAATATTATGGATGTTTTTCCAGACATTTTAAAGAAATAGTATGATCAGATCACCATTTTTCTTGAGGATTTTCATTTTTCTACGTACAAGGATAAAAAAATGCATTTTTTCTAAGAGAAACTAGCAATATAACCAAGATCACTCAGTTAAAGTCTAGCAGAGATGGTGGTGTTAGGTTATTTTTTTTTGTTAGACATTTATAGTATTTTAAAGTGTCATCCAACCATCTTTGTGTCAATATAACAGTAATGAAGACAGATTTTATATGGTCACAGTAATGATTAGCTAACATATATAGAGAGGAGATGGCATTAATTATGAATTCTGCTCTCTAATCTTCTTTTCCTCTTCTAACTATAGAATACTTTCTATATATTTTGAGAAATGTGAGAATAATTTCTTTTCAACAAATTATTCCACTGTATTTTCAAGAGACACAGTAGCTCTACAAGATAAACAACTGTGGGAAATTTGTACAGATACATCATATGTATATATTTGTGTCTATAAATAATTATTGAAAGTTAGGTTTCATAGAAGACAATCCAAATAAGTATACCATGCAAATAGATTGCTGAATTAATTTGCACACCACCCCTAGAACATCCCAAAACAGTTATAATAGTACCTCTTCAATTAATTTGGCCCAATTAATTTTTTTCATTGTGGTTCAGATTTAAAATAAAAGTTTATTTTAGTTAATTATTTTTCAAATATACTTGCTATGCTCTCATTTTAAATACCCAAAATAGGATTTGTTCAATTAATTTAGAGACATGGGATCTCTGACTACAGATGCAATGTTTGTTTCATGCTCCTTAATTCTCCCATCTTAACATATTGCTGACTTTCTTCTACTACCACATTGCACAAACTGTTATAGAAAAGGGAAACCATAGAACTTGTTAAAGAAGAGCAGCAACTGTTTTTTTCCATGAGACATCATGGATACTGACATGATATGATATAATATTTAGATCCAGGAGCACATCCTTAAGGTTTTGCAGTATTGGATTTTGGTGACCTTCCATTCATGTGAGCTGTGATGGTTCAGTATAAAATAGGGAAGGAGACAACTAATAGGGTATTTAAATAAAACCACCCCGTTCCCAGGCCATGTCACTATGCTCTGCAATTTTTTCTCCATTCTGGTTCTGATACTATAAGTGAAGCTGGGGAAACAAATATTCCATTTGACAAAGAGCCTTTGAAGTATGCAGGTATTATTTTTACAATCATGATCTCAGTTAATCTCTGCATTCTTCACTTTATAGTCAGACATCTGGTTTGTCCTTGAGCAGACCTGGACTATTTTAGACAGGCCTGAATACAATGGTGGGCTTGCCTTTCAAAGAAAATCGTTTAAAAAAGACACCGGACTTTGAGAAGTGGCTTAAGATTAGTCACTCTCTCTGAAATGTCTGCTATTTTAGACTGCTTAGTACTTTTAATTTTAAGATTTCCATGTAGAGAACTCACAATATCTATCTTGACTGCTTAGGGTTTAGAAAGGAGAGAAAACAAGTAAAAAATAATTATAAAATATCTTGATGGGGTATTTGATTTGATTCAAGGTCCTTGTGCACTACAGATAATCTTTTACAAATAGTTTTTCCAAATGTATAAAAAAATAAAGCCTCTTTCTTCTGATTACAAGTAATTTTCCAGTTAAAGTTTCAATTTCTTGATCCACAAAACCTTCAAAACTGTGGAAACAGGAAAACATCATAGGAACAGCAAGATTATCAGGTGATAAATACAGCTGGGTTAAATAAAATCAGTTGGAAGCCAAGGCTTCTTAGGCTGATATACATGATTTATTTAGGATCAGGCCTGTAAAGAGAAAAGTCTCTCATGAATTACTCTAAAGAAAGTGATAATTGATTAAATTAAGAATGTATAGACTCTTTTTGGGATGGTTTACACTGCTGCATTCCAAAGTAAGTTCCTAATAACTACTAGATATTACGCCTGTCGATAAATTGATAGATATCCTTTAAAACTGCTGCTTAAGGATTTGACATTCATAGCTGATAATACAACTGGGCTCTCCAGAATACCACTGCAAATGAGTCTCAAAGATATGTCAAGTACTTAATGTATGGGTTTATGAAGATAATAAATGTTCAGTTTTGGGTAGTTGAAAATGTCATTATTTTCTTCTCCACAAAAACTAGAGGACAACAGAAAAAAGGGGAGATATTTATCTTTTCTTCCCTCCCCTCTTCCCAGCAGTATCCTGAGACCCCCAGAAAATATGCTCCTGAGAGAATTTCCAAAATAATATGGAAGACAATATGTATTAATTTTATCTCTCAATTTATGAAAAGGACTGAAGAATATAAACATATGATTATAAACAACATAATGTCTTATTGATTCTAACTACACAAAAGATAATCATATGAAAACTATACCAACAAAATGGTCCAAACAAATGGCAGGAATGCAGACATTAAAGAATGTCAAATAAATGACATTTCAGGTTATAAAAGATTGCAAGATAGGTTTTAAACTAATATATGAATCACCACTGGACTAAGGAAGAAATGTAATGGTCCCTAGGGTATACCAGACTCAATGGGTCTTTTCCTATCTTTATTAACCACTGCATGAACAGGCTCTAGCAACTTCTTTTTTCTGCTGTGATCCCACAGCACTGCCTTAATCTCTTTCTCAGCCATGAGCAAGACAGGCTTAAGTCGTCCTCATCTGTTGATAAAATACTAGTTTCTCCCTTACTTTGTCATTGTCGAAAGGCAGTCAACCTTAAGGTGCATAAAATGTATGAGGCCTTGTATCTTGCAGAAAAATCAAATGATTTGAGACAGAAACATCAGAATTAGGACAGAGCGTAGCAACAGGGACTCACATTTCATGCTAGTAGACTTTTTTGCCAGTTCAAAGATGAGTGAACAGTTCTGTAACTCAATAGTTAGGAAAGACAGGTAATTATTGTAGTACTATAACTAGGAAAGACCCCATAATGTAATGCAGCATATTTGCTTGGGCTCTCCAGCCTTGGAATCCATTTCAGCACGATGCTGTAGAAGGTGTAGAACCCTCTGGGGCCCAAGGCAAACTTCTCAAAGCCTGCCCCTACTCCCCAAGGCTCTGGCAACTGAGGACAGGCAGAAAAAGAGAATGGCTGTATAACAGCTTCTGCCCTGGAAAAAGCTGCTGCCACAGAGGCTCATAACACAATAAAAAGTACTGCCAGCAGCATGTGCCTGGGAACAGACCAAGGCTTTGGAAGGCACCACATGGTCTGGCCTCTTCTCACCTCACTTGCAGAGCTTGCTCAATTGGAAAAAGGAAGAGAAGGGCATAGCAATCCCAGTCAGGGAAGCAACTACTGTCCTGGGAGAAAGGAGGAGGAGGAGGAGGTAGTGGTCTAGCTGCTACAACAATGGTTCTTTCCTCCCACCCTCCTTATTGTCTTTTGCACCTCTCTGTGCTACTGCTATTGCTGCTATGTGGACCCTGCATTTGTTGAAGATGCAGGGCAAGGAGTGCCAGGATCCCTGTGCCTTTCAGCTCCTAGGTGGACTCCTCTCCAGGCTTGACATCTCATACGCCCCTAGTCCAGGGGGCAAAAATAAAAATTTGAGATATAGACTCAGTGAGACAAGATCACAGCCCTCCCATTCACTTAACATATTCTTAAAATGAGAAAAACTATATTAGGAGGCAATCTTTAAAAAACTTTTCTTTTCAAGCCATTCCCCACCATCTAAAAGGAAGAAAATAATTCCTCCCATACCTTCTGTCTTAACAGCATGAGCCTAACTTGGCACATTTGGAAGTGATTTTTCTGCTGTCACAGGCTCTCCTTTTTTGTCCCTTTGGATTTCTCTGCTGATCTGTGTTTCGCTCTCAATAAACTAATGTCACTGTGAAGTACATTTAAAGTATCAATTCTTGCTCAAATAGGAGACACATTTGCACTTCACCATTTCAAAAGTGCAGATGATAAAACTATATAAACATGAAATGCAACATGAAGCTGCATCTTTCCATTTTCTAAAATTTTAAACATAAACTAAAGCTGGTAACTGACCAATGATGAATCTTCTGCAGCATGGGAAAGCGCATCTTCTAATCTTAGTTCTGCCTTCTTCCCATCCTTTTCAATAGGCCTACAGTAAACAAAAGCATACTCCAGTAAATATTAAAACAAAGATATACTTGACAGTTTTTTTCATAAAGACATTTTGAAAATGATGCCTACTGTCAATAAAACGTAATTTAAAAATCCATATAGTCAAGTGTAGGAAAATAGATCAATGGAGTATGAGCTTGAGTGATGTAAGAATCTGGAACTCAGTTGAAACCAGGAGTTAAATTACAGAAAAGAAAAAAGGAGCAATATAAAAATTTCTCAAAGTAAAAAGCAGTGGAACTAATTTTGATATTGTTGCTATTCAGTCACACAGTCGTGTCCGACTCTTCGCGATCCCATGGACTGCATTACACCAGGCCCCCCTGTCTTGCACTGCCTCCTGGAGTCTTCCCAAGCCCACACCCATCACAC
>JANHZU010002420.1:127541-150441 GCA_032468055.1 Acrochordus granulatus | reverse complement strand
TCCTATGCCATGGAGGGCTTTAAAGGTCAATGTTAGCACCTTGAATTGTACCCGGAAGCAAACTGGTAACCAGTGCAACTCGCCGAACAAAGAATAGAGTATGCATATATTTCAAAGTTATCTCAGGTTTGTGAGAGTTATTGTAGTGTAATGGAGAAGGTGTTGAACTGGTACTCAGGAGATCTCAAATGTACTCCAGCTTACTGTTTTGACTTTCTCTCAAATCAACCTCCTTCATAGATTTTTTGCTGTGAAGAGAAATAGGCAGCGTATGAAGACTCATCTTGAAATACTTTCCCTTTATATCCATCCAGAAGGGGCTAAAACAAGAGCGTATTTTTATATATACTCTTTAAAGCAAACCCACCAAGATCAGAGTTTTATCCCTCTGTGTGGGCTGGCAGATCTGTTTTGGTTCTGTTGCAGGGAGATGATGCAACTACATCTACATCTCAAATGTGGCCTGAGTCAGTACCTCAGAGTGCTTGATCTTTTCTGCAGAGAGGATTGCCTTGTCATCACTCATAATAAAACCAAAGTATTTGTATTCTCCAGAAGCTTTATAGCAGGCCGTCATTCTTGGAAAATTGACAGCACAAGCATTAATCAAATTGAGTTATTACAATATCGCAGAATCTCAGTGCCTGAAAAATCTGGAACAAACGGAGAGATCAAATCTTGGCAGGCCCCAAGCCTCACAAACACTATTTTGTGCTTTGTTCCATAGTGGTAAAAAGCATGTTCTCATACTAATTACACTTTATGAAGCAAAGGCCATGAGCTTATTTGCTTTATGGCACACATACTTATAAACATTTCAGTGTGGCCCTTTTTGAAGCTGTTCAGGTAACATTCTCAAGAATTCTGTACATACATGGATAGTTGTGTATCCAACCCTTTACTAAGAATGGATCTGGCCTGATCACAGGGAAAGCTTGAGTGTGCCTGTGCTCCCAACAATACTACTTTACTTTATTCTGAGAGTTGTCTAATTTCCATGATTCTTTGGGACAACTTCCTTCTCACGGATAACTGGGTAAACTCACATACAAAACTGTATGGCTTTCCTATACGGTAACTAAGTCCAATTGGCTCAAAAATTGATTCTGTGGGTTTTTAATAGAAGAGAATATCTGTATCACAGATATTGGGTGCTCCTGAGCTTGTCTGTTTGCTTGGAGATATTCCATTACCTGGGGCACGATGACATAATGTTAAGATGCTGGGCTTGTTGGCTGGAAGGTTGGCAGCCTGACCAAGGTGCCATGTAATGGGGTGAGCTCCCATTATTCCTCCTAGTCCCTGCCAACTCTGCAGTTTGAAAATGCAAGTAGATAAATAGATACCACCTACATTGGTGGGAAGGTTGCAGCATTCTATGCACCTCAGCGTATACTCATGCCAGCCACATGAAGTTGGAAGCATCTTTGGACAACACTGGCTCTTTGACTATGAAATGGAGATGAGCACTGACCCCTTGAGTCAGACACAACTGAAAGGGGAAACCTTTACCTTTACAAGATTAAACTGTGGACCCTTGAGTGATCCTGAGCTTGACTGTTTGCTTGAAGATGTTTTATTACATAGTTGATGTTAACTATTTGCGTAATGAAACTTCTGCTAGCAAACAACCAAGCTCAGAGAGCACCCACAAGTCCACTGTGTTTTTTTCCATAACAATTTAAACAAAATCTAAGCTCTAGCTTCAAATTAGATAGCTCAAGTTCCTTAGAAGATCTTTTTTATCAGCTTCCTACATCCATTGCTCAATACATTGAGCACCTTTACTTGTAGTCAGACATGTTGATGTCCTCATCATTAACAGAAAGGAGATTTTATGGTATTCATCTGCAGGATACCCCTGGTCCCTTTGTTGGGGGAAGGGAAATTGAGTACATGTTTTTCCCCCACTGCTCTTTTTATTCAACCTGCTGCAGGGACTTTGTTATGCTACTTTGAACTAACAGCCGTGGGAATTTAGAAGGGGATTTCTTTTATCTGATAAGTCAATGGCAGCCACTAGGATAGTCACAAGGGTTTGCTAAATTGACATTGCAGTTTAACACAGGATTGAGTGGTTTTACTATATGGAACAAAATGGTCATTAATCCATACAATTGCAATTTTATTATTTTAAGGTTCATATTTTAAATGAAATATCTGTCAACTCCAAACTGCACTACTTTTATAAATAACAATAATGGGGAAAAGGGGCTTAAAATGGTAGCATAGACTCCTCCTGCTGCAGTTGTGAAGATACATTGTGACTTATAACATGTCCATTTGGTCTAAATAACATGGTAAAATTATAACTTTTCAAACTGTCTGCAACTATTACAGCCAGCATGCATTTGATGGTATTATTGACCCAGTACAAAATGTGGTATTTTTTGTTAAGAATGCCCACAGAGCAAAACTGTGGTATAGCAATGCCTCAGTAACTAAAAGGGAAGCTTTAGAATGATTCTCTCATCTATGCCAAATAAATAGGGAATTATGGGGAAAGTGAGTATGCCGTAATTAAAATGTTCACAGCAATCATATTAAAATGGATGGCTTACATGAAAGAATATCTAAAACAATTTCTCTAGAAAGCAGATTTGATTGCTCTATGGAGTTCTATTTACATTTGAATTAATCACAAGGAGATTAGAAATTCGCATTTTTCACTTCAAAACTGTTCAGCCTACATTTTATAGAATTCAAGATTCTATAATAATAAATGTAATCAAATCTCAATAGCTGAGATTTTAAGCTAACTAAGAGATGGTTTCTGCTACAAGGGTGTTGATCATACTTATACAATTCACTTTGGAAACCAACTGAATTTACATGCAATAAAGTAGTCTTGCCATTGTTTTGACTTCTTAATTTAAGCAGTATAAAACTCATGCTCAATAGACTATACCTGAGCTTCAGTTAACAAGAATTATTTAAAGTATTTGTAAGCCATCTTGAAGGGCAAAGTACTTAAAATGAAAATTACACTTTTAAATCTAGCGTTTAAAGATGCTAGACTTAGAGGCTAGCATTTAAAGAGAGCTAATTCGGGGTAGTAATTAAAGAACCAGGCTAGAAACCAAGAGGCTGTGAGTTCTAGGCTTGCCTTAGACTTGAAACCAGCTGAGTGACCTTGGGCCAATCACTTTCTCTCAGCCCTAGAAAGCAGGGACAATTGCCAAGAAAAGTGTAGGGACTAGTCCAGGCAATTGCTAGGAGTCAAAAACCGACACAAAGGCAAACAAAAAATGAAGATGTAGAGTTTATGATAAAATAAAACAAATTTCCCCAAGCAATAATGTAAAAAAATATGTATAAAACAAACAGATTTCTCAAATTTAGTGTACATGTTTGGAAATTTGAGAACAGATTGTGGGTACTAAGGCTACCAATGAGTTGGGGAGCTTGCTCATTCTCAAAGTGGATATTTAATAGTTCAATGGCTTGTATCAGATGTTTTCAATGTAATATGCAAGGGCTGTCCATTATTTCCAATTTTGCTCCTTTAATGTTCTTCTTCTTTGCCTGCAGCTCTTAGCACATCCTCTCTCATGGCACGCTCATGATCTTAGCAGCGTAGGAGGCTCCCAGGAGTAATCAGTTAGCTGGTGGACTTTCAGTACCACAACTGTGATGAAGAGGTGGAATGTGAAGAATAATTTACAGACATCCTATTCATTAAGTTTATGGAAATTAAGGAGATTAAAGACTCTTTTTTTCCACCAATGTTCTGTAAGCTTGTTCTTTTCTCTCTGCCAATAGCAGGCAAACATTGATATGCCCTACATCTGAATTGAGCTTTCCTTGTGTTATATCCAGCAGAGAAACCACAATCTGAATCAACATCTGAGGAGAAAGACTTGAACCCTGCCAACGCTCCTTTCTTTTAGTGACAGTTTCTGCATCAGGGTTAGAGAATATAAGGTTAAAGCCTTTTCCAGCAGAAAATCTGTTCATGTTTCTATGCCATTGCTCTGTCTGCCAGCTTTGCCCATTTGGGCAGTTCTTAAAGGGTTCTATGGGGACCAATGCACCCACCAGCCCCCTTCCCCAGTTTCCGATCTATTAAAAGGAGGCCAAAGCCATTCTTTTTCTCACTATTCTGACTCTGTTAAAAACAACATGTGGAACAACCCTTTTGGTGCTCCATCTTCCATATTCTCCTACTACCAGAATTTAATAATGTAACAGTAAGCTATGCTACAAGTTAAATTGAAATTGTTATTAATGAAGCAGTGATTTCTAATGTAACCAAAAATGTTTCTCCTCTTCAGAACTAAAGATCTATTCACATATTATTCTTAATTACTGCAACATGGAAGAATGATAAACTAACTAAACAGATTTGATGCCCACAAGTTAGTGAGCCACAAACTAACCAGGCTTAGCATTTTTGCAATGGTTGTTCCATGTACCAACCTTAATGTGCTTGTCACTGAGTATGAAACAAGCTGAAAATAAAGTTCACTCAAGACATTTTCCAGATATTAATAACTCCTCATGTTTGCAATCTTGCTCACCAGAAATTCTGTCCAAATAGTGGTTACCACAGGCCCCAACTGGTGGATTCCTCTGCTTCCTACCAATGCTGGGAGAATATCTAGAAGTTACTTTTTTTTCCTAGTTGAAGACTGAAGGTTTCCATCAATAGACTGACTCCCTTTTGTACTTGACTGGCATATCTGCCAGTTAACTGGTAAAGAAAAAAGAGGGAGACTATGATTTTACAATTTTTTGCATCACTTGTCCCTGAAGGAAAAACTGTTAGAACTTTTCTCAGTTTTGTATCATTAAAAAGAGAAAGAAAGGAGAAAAGAAGGTCCACTTTTCACTGCTCCAAATGAACCTGTTAAAAACAACAGAGTCTAAACTTTCTATGATCCACCACTGAACGTGTAAAAAAAAGTAAACCACCTTTAAAATGGCCTCACCTCACCTTTAAAATGGTGCCACAGCATTTTAATAGGGTAATCAAGAGTTTTGAGAAGTTTTGAAAGGCAATCAGTAAGAAAATTACATCTGTTTTCAATCCAGTTGTTTGCATCATCACAGAATTTGTTGGAACTTTGATTTACTCCTTGAACTTAGAATTCAAGGAGAATCTGAACAAATAAAAGCAGATCAAATGCTGTTTAAGAAGGAGAGGATGCTGTTGAGATTAATTGTTCCAGAAGGCTGGCCCTGAGCTTAGTAATGTCTCTCATGTTTTGCATTTTTACTTGGAAAAATAAGCTGTGTAATTAAGCACAGTTGTTTGTTACTAGTGGTTTTAAAATTCTTTTGAATTGCTAAATCCCGGTTCTTCATTATTTTAAAAATCCGATGGGGAAAAGCTTATCCTCAACTTCAGCCACCTAGAAAAGCAGTGCCAAAGTGTGCCAACATTTCAGTTGGGCAGTTTGAAGCAGTATATGCAGCTCCTTGGCTGATGGCTTTTTTATTGATTGAAGGTCAAAGATGTGATTTGATGACACCCAGTGTCATCAAATGATCTTTATAATTTTTTCTAGTGATATTCCATCTCTTGCTTCTGGATGATGTCTCCAAGTTTCTTCTGTCTCATAAATTCAGTAAATATTTCAAAATAAACAACTCTTTTTCTTCTTCACAGAAGAACTCCGAGAACTAGTAGCAGTATAATTATATGCACTTGCATGCAGTTGCACAACAGGGACAGGAATGCTCTCAGACTTTATTCCCCTAATGATAGGTTTACGTAAAGACATTACATCTTTGCAGAAAAATGTAAACTTTAAAGTGGCAGCAACTTCTGTGCTTGTGGTGCAAGGCATTTGCAGTAAGTGAAAGCAGATTAATAGCACGAGTTTAGAAGTAAGCTATGTTGAGTTATTCTGCTTAGAATACATTGGACTGCAGCCTAAATCAATTAAATGTAACATAGTGGCTGGAATTCTGTAGAAGAAAGACCAGGGAAGTCCATCAGGCATCCTAAAAAATGGGAGAAGATTTAGGAGGAATCAAACTGATTACACAATCACATATTTATTTATTTGATTTATATGCCGCCGAAATCTGGAGACTCTCATTCACATATTTCTTCAAGAAACACTTTTTCATTCAATGGAAGTTACAAAATACTAAGATCAAAGCATTTTTACTCTTTCTCCTTCTTCCCCACATACAATTTTATTTATAGGTGTGACTTCAGTGTTGTAACATGCATAGCTTGTTAGTATGGATTTCTAAATCTCACATATCCCAATGAAGATAGTCTTCAGAAAGTTGTTTAAAATTAAAATAAATACTTTAAAATACACTATAAGGCAATATCTTCAATACGGCAAGCTATGGGCTATTATCTCTGTTGGTGTTTTTATGTATATTTTAAGAAGTAGGGATATTTGCAGAAGCTCTGTCATAATTTATATTCTGGCAATTGTGTTTGCCACTTTTCCTGCATTACAAAATTTTCATCTTTGATATTATTATGTAATTGCCCAGAAATTTATTTCTTTCCATCAGTAGAGTTTGTTTCCGGCTTTACACGTGCACAGATTTACTACTTCAATAAGCTTCATCCTCACTAATTTTGGCTGTTTAACAAATAATTTTAAAACAGAGCTTACTTAACAGCAAATTAATTTAAGAATAGGCTAGCTGGTCCTAAAGGCTAAGATCATCTAAGTCCAGCATTTTGTTTCTTCCATTGGCCTGCCAAAGGCTTTTGTGATATTCACAAATAAAAGATTTAGACATATCCTTTGTTGTTCTGCAGCTGGTGTTTAGAGGCAGATTTCTCCCAACCAGAGAGAATACCTTCTCCCTGACTACTTTTCTTTTATATACTTCAATCATGTTGTCGCTCAATTGTTTTTTCATCAAACTAAAAAGTACCAAACATCATTGCCTTTTTCAATCTTTATTATATCTTCCTTCAAATGTGGTCATCGGAACTGTACAATCTTCCAGATGTGGATGCACCCTAAGTTGTATAAAACTTACAATGTTTCTTAAGTGTCCTACCATAGAATTTGCCTTTTTCATAGCTATATAATTACTATCTTCATTGCACTGACAATGAAGACCCTGACATCTTTTTTTTCTGGTTAATTAGAGATCTTTCAGATCCCCACAGTATATTTGTGAAGGTAATGATGTGGTTCACTTTGTACTTACTTAATTTGAACCTTATTTGCTATTTGGTTGACCATTCACTCAGTATAAAAAGATTCCATGAATGGTTTAAAGTCATCCACAAACTTAGGAACTCAATGCTTGCTCCTGAGTCAGGATGATTTAGGGACATGTTAAAAGCATCATTCCAAACACTGATTCTCAGGGGGTTTCATTACTTACATCCTGCCATTGAGAAAATTACCCAAGTTCTTCAAGTAAGTTTAGGACCCTAAACTAAAAATCTTGAGCATAAATGCTTGGATGTTTAAACCACAATGATATAAGATTATAAATTGCCTTAATCGATTGCTTATTGCCAGTTTTATAAATATATAATTAGTGGATCCTAGTAACCATGGAAAAAGTAAGGTAAATTAGGTAAGATAAAGGTAAAAATATAAATAACAAAGCACATATAGTAATGTACTATGCAGTACAGTCATTTCTGGCTGACTGTGACATTTTATATTGTTTGCTATTTATGTTGAATATCTGATGATTCACCTGATATAATGGAGTAGTATCATTCATTTAAATAAATACATTTTCAAAGACTCTGTTTTAAAAACAGATTTTATGAAAGTATCTACCTGTGAGCTTCTCTCACAGCTATTCTGAAGGAAATAACTTATTATCTACAGAGAACTTTCTGTCTATTGAGTTGAAAAATAATAACTTACCCAAAGCTGCTGGGAGATTTTATAGTTGCTTTGAACTGATGTCAAGAGCTGACATTTTATTTACTGCCCAAAAAAAGAATTATAATTTGAGTTGACTTAACTTTAATATTCATTATTAATTTATGATAAAGTTTGAGATATATGGTCTGTAGGCTTGTGAACCAATTCAAAGGTTGATGAGCCAGGTTATAAAGAATTGAATGCTTTGATGGGTGCTAAGAGCTTTCATTAGTGCTAATGCACACAAATTAAGTATGCAATTAGATTGACTATATTCCTCAGGATGGTGTATTTTAATAAAGACCTAATCTAATGAGATTGTGTTTTGCCAACTTGCACATTAATTGAACATCTTCTTATAGGATAAGTGTGGCCAATAAAAGATACATGGGATATATATACTATTAGAGGTTATCAAAGACATTTCAAGAGCTGCATAGATGAGTTTTTAAAATTATTTATCTTTGCATTTTAAAAGAAAACAGTTCCTCATTATTGTACTTTCAGAGATTTTTAAATAGGCAAATATTGACAAAATTCACAACTTGTGGAAGTATTATGTTAAAGCTTTGTATACATTCAATAGGTTTAGAAAGCATAGAATCTATAAAAGTTGAAAGGTGAAATTTATGGCATCAAGTCAAGCCCACTGCTCAGTGTAGGAATTCAAATTAAAGCAACCTCTGCAGATGGCTGTTCTGCCTCTTAAAGACATCTGTAGAAATGGAGTTCAACTCCCTTGATAATTGGTTCCATTTTTCTTTTTTCTTTTCTTTTTTTACAAATGCAGACTTTTTTCTAACATTCAAATGGAATTTGTCTTCCTCTAACTTAAGATCATTATTCCATGTCATAAAGACTGGGACAACAGAGAACATCTTTGAACTTCTGCTGATATTTTCCAGGTATTGTAAAATGCTATTGTATCTTCTATTCTATTCTCAATATCGCAACAAAGTTTAGTAAACATACTCTCAGTGGCTCTTTGTAACTTTCCAGTGTCCTGCTCATCCTCATGGCCATTTTTACCTATTCCAGTTTCTCAGAATATGGTTCTGAGAAATATTAAACCATTAAAATATAGTTCCAAAACTCAATATTTGTGGTGCCACCCAACCAGTCATTACTCCTCATAATTTGGAGACTATTCTTTTATAGATGAAGCTTAAAATTGCAGCTTTTAGCAACTTTATCAGTAGGTGCTAACAGCACACTATCAACTCATATTTACTTTTTAATGAACTACAAGTCCAAGAAGCTTTTCTCACATACTGTTATCTAAGTCAGGTGTTCTGCAACCTATATGTTGCATTTGATTACCGTTCTCTAAGTGAAGAACATTTCATTTGTTTCAATTAAATTTCATTATATTTTCAGGTCACTTTTCTAACTTTTCATTGTTGTTTTGAATTTGATTTATCTTTTCTAATGTATTAATTATCTTGTCTACTTTCTATATTTCTTCATTCAAAACATTAATGTAAATGTTAAATAGTACCAGGCTCATTGCTAAAATCTGTAGCACCCTATTTGTAAAATAATTCCAGTTTTATAAGGAACTACTGATGAGCATTCTTTTGTATGCATGGTTTCCAAGCCAGGAATCGCATATGACATTTCTAAAAGTTTTGCTGAATTCAATATATCTTATGTCCATAGTCTTTATGATATTAAGGAAGTTATAAAAATATATCAGTCTGACAAAACTTATTTTTATAAATACATGCTAACTTCTAATTACTAGATTATTTTTTAAAAGTGCTTATAGATCAATTAATGTTCATTTGGATTTAGAATTTTTTCAGTTATATCTTTAGAGAATATGATTGATGGCCATGAAAAGAAACAAATAAATCATAGAACAAACCAACTCAGAGTTCCCCCTTGGCTCAAGCCATCATATTTTGGATACATTATGCAAAGACTGAGATCACTTGAGAAATCCAAAATACTGGGACATATGGAAAGAATGAAGAAGAGAAATAAACATGATTACAATAGTGGTGGGTATGCCAATGGATGGCCTGAAAGGATAGATATTGGGGATAGATCATTCTGAAGAAGATCTAACTATTTGATAGCTAAGAATTAATACAACTAGAAGGCACATGATAATCAATATGGCAAAAATACATATACCCACAAACATAAACAATGAGATATTGTTATAAACTCTATAGAAAGAAACTAACATATTAATGGGGACATAGAATACAGCAGTTAAGGTACTTTAAAGGAGCAACTTCATATATTGTTCATCAAATGTTTTAGGACAAATAATATACTCCCATGATTAAACTTCTCAGGATGATCTTAAAATAAAACTTTCTGTTGTTCAGATATAATATGAGAAATTTAGTCTAGCAGCTATGACATTACCATTTGTTTCCATAGACGTGTGACAAACCCTTTCCAAAGCTGCTGCTTTTCATAGGCTTTTCTATTATGAACAAATTCTCATTGCCATATTATGGCACAAATTCCCAAAGCAGAGAGATCTGTTTTACGTTAGTCTGTAATATTACATTAGTTTCTAAAGTACTACAATTTCCTGTTTCTTTTTTAATGCAACTGGCCATTATGTCTACCCTTTAACCACAGAATTTCTTAATGCCAGATAGGGAAAAGTCTGCATTTCTTACCAATTCTCATTCAGTTTGAGAATTTCCTTTAGAATTTCTTTTGGGGGAGAAAAAGACTGAGAGAAGTTATCATGAATTAAGGCTGATGTTCTTATATGATTAAGTTATGGGGTAGAAATGGGGGTGTGGTTTAGTGCCATCTTCATTTTATAACCTTCCAAATTTCAACGAAGTGTGGTAGGAAGATAGGCAGTTTAAAATGTGGAAAAAAATAAAATAAAACTCCCTTTGTGGCACAGATTGGGAAGTCCATGGGTATTCATGGAGGGTTTTGAGTGATGGAAAGAGGTAAAACAGAAAACAAAACCAACAATAGCTCTATTGGCTACCTCCAGCAATAAAATACATCCAGGAGACTGTGGAAAAGGAAATATTTTGAAAAATATGAGAATAAGAATGAAATAAAAGAAAATGTACACATTATGGCACAACATTTGTATTTCTATCCAAGCTTTAGGTCTGGCTGTTTTAGTCAGATGCAATAAATTGGTAAACATTTGTATATTAATAAATATGTAAAAATAAGCAGAGGTCATTTGCTGCAGGTAGCTTTGATCTTGATTTAGGAAGCATGCCTGCCCGCCAAAAATCTGTATTGACTCCCACACTGATGTTAAAAATGGCATTGAAAACATGGCTGTTTCCCAGGCCTTGGGGAATGTGATACTGAGCCCACATAGAATTTTATCTGATTAAATATGTGCATTCTTTCAGGCATGAATTATCCTTATTTTATTGTTTGCTTATTTTTAATATTGCAAGCCAGAGGCTCGTAGAATGGCCTCTAAGTTGAATGAATGATTAAACAATGAAAGCTTCCAAATCAAATATGTTTTTATTTAAATAACTTTACACAGCTGCCCATCTTTGGTGATTCTAGGCAACACACGACAAGAGATAAAATAACCAGTATAAAAACAAATTAAAATCTGAAACAGTAATAAAAAATCATAAAAATACTAACCATAGGCAAAGGAACAATAAACATGGTCTCCTTGTCAATGGAGCATCGAAACAAGTATCTGTTTTTTTGGGAGCCCCAGGCCTGGCAGCATAACCAGGTTTTAAGGGCCTTTTAGAATGCCAAAAGGGATTTTTAATGGAAAAAAAAGTGCAGCCAGCCCAGTTTCAAAGCTGGCATTTCACCACGTTTATAAAACAAAATATTATTCACTTAATGAAGAAAACATTGAGACTGTAACTTGAAGTAAGTTTTCTACTCATTATTCTTAAAAATGCTTGCTGTTCCTTGAGGTCTACCCCCTGAGATCACAAACCATCCTTTTAAGACCTGGGAGTGTGGAAGAATTCAGCAACACCTATCTCTATTCCATACTTTAAAAAAGATCTCACATATATATAAAGAAGAAATCTCTCTGACAACCTTTGACTTCCATAAAAGCAACCCTTTGAATGTTTATTATGTGTTGTTTTTTTCTTCATTCCCACTTGGAAGGCAACTCTGAAGACAGTATGAAAATCGTCTGAGGCAGTAGAGAGATAATCAGCTCTGTTTCTTTGCCTTGTGCAGAGAATACCCAAATGTTATGGAATCAGCTTGCATTTGGGCTCCCTGTTGGTTCCTTCTCAATTTCTAGACACCCAGATGACCTGGTCATTGTCTTTTTCATACGTGCAGGCAGTGTGATTGGTGGAACTAGGTCTTGTATCTGCCTCTGGCTATCGCCATCCTGCCTTTTCCTTCAGAGGGAGCATTTCTGCTTGCTTAGGGACTCGTGCAAAGCTTAACTAAAGCAGATCAGTTTCCATGGTCACACAGGAAAGAGCTGTGGTGTTAGCACACAGCACTTCCAAATTCTTTGGAGTAGGAAAAACAGTGATAATGGAGGAGGAGGATTGATTACCCAGCATCTAAAATCCCACAGATAATTTCTGTGCTTATTGTCTACTTGGGCGAAATGTCTTTTTTAAACAGAATTTTGGCATTAGAAGAGGTAGGTAATAAGCTACTGTTCAGTGCAGTGAGCATTTCTTTTGACCAAACACATAATATTTTGAGTTATGAGTTCTGTATTTAACATGTTTTGGTTGATGTCCCAGCTTTCTAATGCTTCCTGCCATAATGTTTTTTTTTTTGCTCTTCGTTGCTTTTTCTGGAAAGGAATAGCACAATGGAAATGTATGTGTGCATGTTACACTAGAATCTTTAAGCATGGTTCCTGTAGCTTTGTACAGTGTTCTAATGGGATAACTATGTTAGGTGTATAGAGAGGCAGTTTGTTGTAGTGTTTAAGGCACCAAGGTAGAAACCGTGAGACTGTAAATTCTTGTCCTGCCTTAGGTCATAGCTAGCTGGGTAACTTTGGGCCAGACACTTTCTCTCAGCTCTAGGAAGAAGGCAATGGTAAACCACTTCCAAATCCTTACCAAGAAAACTGAAGGGACTTCTCCAGCTAGTCACCAGAAGTCAATACTGACTCAAAGACATCCCTCCCCCTCCCAAAAAAACCAAAGGGGGGTATAGTTGGCAAAACATTCTTAAGGTCCCTCTTGTATCAGTTCCTCTTTTGCTTATGTTGAACCTATCTTTTTGATCTTCAAGGCTTTAGAAGAAATGAAAGAATTCTGGAAACAAGAACCAAATCTGCCTTTGAGAGTTGGTGATTGCATCTTTCTTTTTAAAAAAATCTGTGCCCAACTTTGGATCCTTAATTGTAGCTAAAACACTTCAATGAAGAAAACTTATCAAGAGTGCTGCCTTAGGCAATGCCGTAGATTCACCTGCTTGGATAAAGCCTATTTTATTTGAACAATTCAAGGTTCTTTTATTATATATACTCTGGGATGTTCCTTCGTTATATATACACTAGGGTGCTCTTTGTTATATATACAGTAGAGTTCTTGAGAGCTTTAGTCTGCGGTGACAGTGCTAATTCACAAACAGATGAAACTTTGGTTGTTATGTTTTGAACAAGATGGTAAATTGTTTAGTAGTTTCTCATTAACTTTTCATTCCAATCCTGATGCAGCAGAAAGAATACAAGTTGGAAACTGTAGATGTTCATTACTACCCAATAACTTGGTGTATTCTACCTCATCCTCATGTGATTCACCCTTTCTATATAATTAATTCCACAGGGCCTTCAGAAGAAGTACATGTGAACTGCATATATGAAATGAAAGGTTCTAAAGAGTTGTCAATGTTTTTCAGAATCAATTGGACTGTGTAGCCTGCACAAACATGGAAGGAGACTGTTTGAGCTGCATGAAATATCTGATGTTTGTCTTCAATTTCTTCATATTTGTAAGTGTTCTTTGATTTGTCACATGCTGCCTTTTTCATGTGTTTTCTTAGGAGGGGGTTATTTTTGGTAGAGCTACTGCAGTGCAGAAGACCCCTTAAATTTTAATGGCAGCAACATCCGAAACAAGCAATTTGCTTTTTATCAGAAACAGTCAGAACATTTTAGAACACTTGGGAGTTTGACATTACTGACGAGACAGAGGTTGTCCTTGAATGGGTGGTTCATAAGGCCCATGAATATAATTCTAAATTACTGCAATTCTAGAACTGGTATAAGCTGTACTAATCATTTGGGTACCTTTGCAACTTATAATATTATTAAGGCACTTGTATAATGTTTTAGTCTTTTCTCCCAACTTCCATAACTGAGCTTCAGAAAAACCATTAAAACCTAGCATTAAGGAAATTCTGGTAATGAGTTTGATATGAGTGGAAAGTCTCCACTTATAGATTGTGTTCTGAAGTTTGAGTGTTCCCTGGATGCTGAAACATTTTCTTTTTTGTAATTGTTAATGCTTATCTTATTATATCACTTTTTCTTTTTGTTTCTTACTGAAAGAGAAAAATGTAAGCCCCTGAATGGATTTAGATGGCATATAAGCCCATGTAGGTAGGGGAGCCAGTGTGGCATATGGTTAAGGCATCAAGCTAGAAACTGGGAGACTGTGAGTTCTAATCCTACCTCAGGCACAAAGCCAGCTGGGTGATCGTGGGCCGGTCACTCTGTCTCAAACCTAGGAAGCAAGCAATGGCAAACCACTTCCAAAAAAATCTTGCCATAAAAAGTGCAGGGACTTGTCCAGTCAGTTATCACACACACACAGGAGGAAGGGAGATAATGCTTTTATAAAATATGGATGTAGAAATTAACAAGCTATATAAATCATGGTAAACTATGCCAGGCATTATTACCTAGATAGTAATATTGGCATATTCATTAACATGGTGTACAGTAACAACAACCTGCCATCAATGGTCATGAAATACATTAGCTCTGGAGTTCAGTTTCCTCTGATAATACATTTGTTCCTGAAAAAGCTATCAAGGTAATATATATTGGCTTATATGCAGATCATTCCTAAAGTATTTAAGAAAAATGATTCTACTGTAATCTGTTGAAGTTTAAGATGGGCTGGAGTCATATATCATGCTAGGCTGTAATGCAGCTTATTTGATTGTCTTAGCTGCCGAGCGAATCCAGTAATGATTACTGTACTTGTAAACATGACTTAAGCCATCCATTTTGTGATTTATTCCATAAACCATAGTTAAACAAAATGGTAGCTTACAGCAGTGATTAAATTTGATCACATAATAAGGAACACCTAAACAATTAAGAGACGTATAGCAGCCCTGCCAAGGTTTTTGTTTTTAATTTTCTAAATGAAAAGTTTTGCGATATGAGGAATGAACATATTAATATTATACTGTCATCTCTTCCCTGGTATTAATGCCTTTCTTAAATATTTGCACATATTCCTTTCCTATGAAATAAGATTTTGTAGTAAATGAGCATGATGAATAACTGGAATTCTTGATAAAAGTAGCTGCTTTCCATTGTAAATAATCACAATATTAATCAACAGTGAAAATGAAATATATTTTGAAAAAATGTTGAAAACTGCTTTTTATGATAAAGCTGTCAGATTAGGGCTGCCCAAAATGGATGGCCATTAGATGTTAGCAAAGTAATATAAAAAAAATTGCTATCTTGTGATCAACCAGATTCTAGTAGCCCACACGTGATGTCTCTATTTTCTGAACATAATCAGTTATGCCATAAGGATCTAGCCTGCATTGTAACCATTACAAAGAGTTAAATTTTTTAATCTGAATTCTACTCTGTACAGGAATCCAGCCAAGAAAAAAATTTAAATCTAAATCTTCTATTTTTATGACAGCTGGGTGGTACCTGTCTCCTGGGAGTTGGAATATGGGTCATAGTTGATCCCACAGGATTTCGAGAGATAGTGGCTACTAATCCTTTGCTCTTTACTGGAGCATACATCATGGTAGCCATGGGAGCTATGCTGTTCTTGCTGGGATTTCTTGGTTGCTGTGGAGCGATCCGTGAGAACAAATGTCTTCTTCTTTTTGTAAGTACAACTGAGTGAGTTTATTTTCCTAGTGTACCTACCTGGATTTTTTTAAACAGAAATCTGGTAAATAATAATGTAAATTCCTATATATATATTTGCTACTCTTATTACACCATTTAACTCCAAGGCATTTTTACTCTGATTGTCCTGAACATAAGAGGAAAAGTATATGTTGCTATGTGGAATGTTTCTGAAACTTGGTTCAAATAAACCAGGATTCTTAAATCACAGTTTAAATAAATTTCCTCTGCTTGAGCCCAGATATAATGAAAATTATGGTTTATTTAAAATAATTTTAATATGCATTATATTTCAAATTTCATCCAATAATTACAATTCTCTGAATAATATGCAGAGTTACTTAAAATGTTTAAAATAGGAAAAAGAATATATAAACTGTGGAAAATAATTAAATGCATTTGTAAATAGAAAATACATCTTTTCAATCTCCTTTTCTCAGCTTCTTCTCTTATTATTAATGGAAGGGTAAAGAATGGAAGCTTTCAACTCACTGGATTATAGAAGATCATTCACAAAACATGAGTCAATAGTTTCCTGTAATACCTGAACAAATACTTTCATAAAACCCCAATACACAAGGTCTTATTTATAGCCTTATTATACGCTCATTTCCACCACATATCCTAATTTGAACCTGACATTGATATTATTTTTTTTGACATTTTGATATTATAAAAACTTGTGTTTTATCATCAGCCCTGTTAGTCAAAGAATAAAGAGATATTTTGCCAACTTAGAGTTTTGAAGAAGAAAAACTCTGAAGAGGCCACTATTATGTTCCAAACTGCCAATGTTGCTTAAGTCACAAAGGGTCTCTGTGGATTCAGTCTTTATGCGGGTTTGGATGCATTCTTTAAGAAGATCTGGGTTTCACTGTCATGTATAATAAGCAAGCTCTTGATATGTTCCAAGGAATCCTGTAGCAGAGGGAAAAAAGTGTCATATTGAGCTACATCTAGTCCAACAATGTATCATTCTTTTTTTTAATTTTATTTTTATTTACTCACTCATTTGGAGCTGTGCTTTAAGTAGCATTGCCTATAGACTCAATGGCATCCACAAAGGTTCTGCCACCACTCATCAGTTTCCATATTTTTTTTTCTTATGGTTAGGCTGGAAGTGGTCCAGGTTTTATGGTTCTCTGAAGTTGTGCCTCCCATTACCAGTTAATGATAAAGAAGCAATTATGCCCTCTAGTACTTCAACCCTTATTATTCAGAGAAGGCCAAAGAAAGACAAAGAAGAATAAACTTCCTAATATACCTCATAGAAGAGCCCATTCCTTAGTTTCTGGGTGGACTGAGTACTGCAGACAGACATAAACACTATCTACATAAACACCCCTAGAAAGAGAAAGTGGTTGTATGTATGGGAGGAGGATGTAGAATCTTCTTTGTTTCCTAATGACAGGAAAATGGGAAGAGAATCAAGTCTCTGATTTCCATCAACATGTAGAGGTGACAAAGAAAGGTCCAATTAGCCTGTGAAGCTTTCTAAGCAGCTCTCATCGTTTGGGAGGTGGATGAAAAATTTCTGACTAGTCTTGCTGACAGTGGTATGAAGAAAACAGAAAAGGTGTCAAAGGAGATAGTGAGAGGGCTTCACATCTCCTCACTTTATCTTCACTTGTGGGAATGTATTTCCTGTCCAGTTCAATGGGTGACAAATTTTAATTTAGCTGGTAGGCCAAAGTAGAGCCATGATACATGACAGTCCTGTTGATGTTGACAGCATTGGCTAGGCATGTTAGGATCATTGCTCAGTTTATTTAGTTAACTTGTCTCTCAGCATCTCAACTTGCTTCTAGGTTTGTTTTTGTCCACACTGACAAATTAGCAAAGGCAAAATACCATGATATTTATGTTGCATAAGCTGCATGACCCCCACTCGAAAAGTTGAGTATTCCTATAAAAATTGAACTTCTCATTCATTTGGCTATTTGTGCCTAATTTCCTCTTAAATATGCAGAATTGGGAAAGTTCTGTAAAACAGTGTTTGTCAAGGGTGTGCAAATGGCATTTTCTTCCAGGAAAAAAAAAAGTATTCAAACTGATGCTGGGAAATGATGAAGTGTGGGAGCCATGAATAAAAAATTGACTTGGCAAGAGTTTGGATGGAGTAGTTGTTATCTATATCTTAATTAGGGGAAAGGTGTTATTTCCATGGACTAATTAAAATCCACATCCTCCTACAAAGTTTTCAAATATAAATGAATCAGAGGCTTCCCAGGAGAGATTTCTCAGTGATACATAATAAATGCCTGAAGCTTTCAAGTCAAGCATAAATTCAAGGAAAGTGCACAGCACAGCTGAGAGATGAGAGAAACATGTATCCCAAGGGAAGTTCTTAAATTTCTTTCTGTGTAGAGATTATTTTTCATGTTATGGTTATATAAAAAATGTTGCAGTTGAATGAAATATATCTTGTACTTTTATAGCACCAAAAGCGTGTCTAGCAGTTGGACTTAGCATGCTTTTAAAAAAATAAACTGCAACTTCCTGAAAAAAATAAGTTCGCCCATGAAATAACCAAAGGATATTTTAAAATCCTTGATAATGCAAATCTACTAAAACAATTTAATCGGTAAGAAGATGCCAATCCTAGTGTGCTCTTTTAAAAAAAATCCAGTTTATCTGACTGAAATGAGAAAGAAATAAAAAGGCAACCATTGCTGTTTGCTGCACATTTAAGGCAGTGCTATTTGCATATACAAGTTCAAACATGCCTCTAAACAAATAATGTAAATCACTAAACAAAAAATATGTGTCAGAAAATAAAGTATATCACAAGTTGGGTGATAAGAGTATCACTAGGTAACCACAAAAATATGAGAATAATTCGGTGAACATTCAGTAGATCCAAAGTGACAGATAACACTGACCATAAGACACATCTTAAATTCCAGACCAGCAATTTGATTAAAAAATATAAGCTCGGTCAGAAGATTTTAAAGGCTGCTTAATTCATCTGAGGGCTGAGTTTAAACATTCAGAGTCTGATTGATGATTGTAGCAGGTTCTCAATTTGTTATAGTGGTTGTAATTTTTGAAAAAGTTAAAGGCAACTTATAGTACAAGACCTTTAAAAATTTATTACTGATTTTTGTTTATAAGGAAAATGCCTATTATCCTTTTGTAAACCTTTTATGGAGATGAAGCCTGCCAAGTACTTTCAGACAAATATGTATCCACAGGACCTGAAGATTTCATCAAAATGATAAAAGAACATTGTGCCCTTGCATCTCAAGTTTAACCCTTTTTTGGATGCTTTCTTGTTCACTCAATTTATATAGCTGCCCAACTCACATATGAGACTCTGGGTGGCTCATAGACTTAAAGACAATAAAAATACAAATAAACAACCAAAAGGAAAACTATTAAAAACATCAAAATAATGAAAACTTAATTTGTGAAAGTGTACGGTCCATAAAATGACTGACAATACAACCAGCTAACAGGCTTCAAACCACCACTGGATCCCCAACCATGATGACACAGCTCTGTCTTGAGACTCTTCCACAAGGCCAGTAGGGTCATGACCAGTCTATTCATGGGGGAATGATGTTCATTCCAAAGGGCAGGTGCTGTGGCAGAAAAGCTCTCCTCCTGGGTTCCATCAGATGACATCCTTAGTGGAAGGATCCATAACATGCTCTTCTACCAGCCCTGATGACACAGGTAGATCGAACTAGGGAGAAGTGGTCCTTCAGATAACCTGCCCCCATGCCATGTACCACTTCATAGAACATAACCAGCACCTTGAACCATGCAACATCATCAAACATTACAGAAGACACTGAATTTACTTTATGGTGTTGTTTTTGATCATGATTCCCCTTCCATTGACATCTCTGACTTCTATAATTCTACCTCTCTCATTTGTCAGACAGAAATTATACAAGGGTACCATCTAAACTGTTGCTTGTAGTTTCTTAACTAAAGTATTTTGCATCCTTTTGTAAAGCAGGAGATGCTCCGCTTCTATGCCATGTACAAAATAGGCTGGCCTGGGATTTGATTTTAACTTTAGTTTTAACAGCAGCAGGAAAGCTTGTATGTGGGACACAACCATTTGTATTTTAGTAACTTTTTTGTACTTTTTTTCCCCCACAGTTTCCTTCAAAAAGAAACACGATTTCTGATAGATTTTGGACCAAAGAAAAACCTTATTACTGACATTTGGGATTCCTCCCCTCTTCTTTGTTTTTCCACTTCAGTGCCTGTTTTCTTTTCTTTTTATGCTTGTCTTTTTCCAGGTTTACGTTTGAGCCTGAAAAATTATGTTGCTGCTATAAAGAATCAAACCATTAAAGTAGTACATCTTTAATATGATTCTTAAAGCAATAGAGATACTTACCCAATGAACACAGAATTGGCTGCAGGATTCTGGGATTGTTACAGTCCCAACAGGCACTAGTTACTTACAAAAGGCTGACACATACTTAACAAATAATTGTTTGGGTTACAGAATAGGTAAGGAGTATGTCATATAGGCCAGAAGTATTGTTGGCTATGATCTTCAGAAATCCAAGTGATCAGTCATAGTGGCAGTGGGAGAATCAGTTATGAACAATGAAGTACATGCCAAGTAAGAAGTAGCATATATCCCATATGATCAACAGCTTTAAAAGTTCATCAAACAATCCCCTAATTCTGGGGATTTGGCATTTTCTGATAGAGTTCTTAAGCTAAGCATTTGGCAAATTTGTTCTACTCTAGCTTCAATTTCTAAACATGCCTTAGTCAGTTTGACCTATTCTTACTATTATTTTATCAAACGTTGAGGGAGATGTTCATTCTAGATAAATAATGATGTGCCTTTCTTTTTCTTTGTTTTTCCTCTTTCAGTTCTTCATGTTTATTTTGCTAATCTTCCTGGCAGAACTCACGGCTGCAATCTTGGCATTTATCTTTAGAGAAAATGTGAGTATGAGGATGATGAGATGTTCTTTAGGAATCTGCAGAATTATATTCAGTTGGCTTCTAGTTTATAAATATGCTGAGCAGTCCTTTGTTCAAGATACTAAACCATTCCCACTTGGTTTAAGCAATTTAAAACCATCTATTGAAAGTAAACAAAAACAGCTTGGATCAGGGATAGATATTTTATGGGTAGAAGACAGAGCTTGCTTTTCAGGAAAAGTTCATCTTTAAAATTTAATTAGCTTTATTTTCAGAGTTTAGGGATTAAACTAGTGGTTTGACAGTTGAAGGGTGCAATGATATGATCTGTATAAGAGTATTCCAAGGGCCATGTGATAAGTTGGACTTTCCCAACTGAAGGCAATTTTTGGGGTGGACATTAAAGTCCTTAGATAACTTCTCTATAGATCTGTTGAGATTGTTACTTCTCCGTCAGAGGTTTGATGTTGGCAAATCTAAATTTTCAGATACATTCTGTCAAAAGAAGAAATGTACAGCATGTCGTCTCTAAAGTTTCATTGAGAGAGATCTTGCCAAAAAAGAAAAGAGAAAGTAATATATCTGTATGTGATATAAATAATAAAAGTTAAATATATTTGAAAAATACAAATGAATGAATAAAATGATGTCTTTTCCTTGATTCTGCCTGAAATTGCAAATGTAGCAGAGCTTTATATCTGATGATTCCTCTATCTGAGCTTGTTTCATCATTGCTTATTTGCTCTGAGATATAATTTAATACAGAAAAAAAGTTAAAAGTTTATTCTATTCCCCTCTCCAAATTCTTTTCATAGTATATGACAGATAAAATTAATTTGCTTATTTTGCATTATAGTGTTCATCTGTCTACTAGCATCCTTACTGAAAACATATAATTATAATGATATCTGATGGGCAAATATTGTTGGACAAAATTATTTCAAGTTTTTGTTAGTATTTAGCATATGGAGTTTGTACATTATGAGCCAGGAAGTCTACAATGTTATTACAGAGTAGTTTGGCTGCCTAAGATTGCTAGTTTGTTTAGTTCACGTGCTGTCCAAGATGTATCACAGGGGGACAACTAGCTGTACACACTTATATTTTTTTTACTAGATTTTCTTTGTTTTCTCATTTTTTTAAAAAGAGAAAGAAATGTTGAAATTGTTGATTCTTTTTTATTTACCATAACTGTCTATTCAGTATTTGTTCTTATGAAATACAAAGAAGCAATGAATACACTCTGTTATTTCTGTGGTTTTCCCTTTTTCATATTCTCACAGTTGCAGCAAATATTTGCGGTGTTAAATAAATAAAATAAGGTACTTGCACAATAGAATATTTAATGAGATTTTAAAAATTAAGACTGTGAGTCTGAGAATCAAAAAAAGAACTAAGAGTTCTGGCCAAAATAACTTAAGCATGCTCATTTCTCAAGAGTAAGACAATGGTGTATATTTACTTATTCTATACTCTCAAATGATGTGTGACTTTTATCTGCTTGTCCTGTAGGACCAAAAAGAGAAAAAGTGCCAGCTGAGTATCTGTTTTAGCGTTTTTTGTGTTGCAAAACCACTTTAGGAGAATTGTGTCTGACCTAGTACTTTTCTTCTTCACCTATTATGGCAGCTGAATTTGCAAAAATATATTTGTTCAGTATTAAGTATTGCATTCATTTGGATTGCTCCTGTGACAAACCTAGAGTTTTATTCTTGGGTAATTGACCATATTTTTTAAAAACCTCATATTTAAATTTCTAAACATTTATGAGTAGCAGAAAAAAATAAAGTAGGCAAGAGCAAGAGTTTGGTAAGAGAGAGTCTGGGTAAAACAGAACACATGGATAGATACTGAGCAGAATATATCACTCTCATCCACCAATTGTTCCTTTATAATTCAAAACAGAGGATAGAACCCAAGGTGTTTTACTTTTCATCCCTATTCTACTGCTGTTACAAAAGTTTAAGGCTGGAGTAAAGAAAGGTTATCTTAGTTTTTGCCCATACTAATTAACCATAGTACCATTCCTCTCCCCCCAGTGAGGCACCACCTTGCTGTGGTTGGGGGGCTTGTGTGCGCTAATGAAGATGAGAGCTCTGCCAGAGGTTCAACCATACTGGACAGGTCTCATCAGAGGAGCCAGACAAAGAGTGTC
>JANHZU010002420.1:84053-95248 GCA_032468055.1 Acrochordus granulatus | reverse complement strand
TCCGGGAGGCAGTGCAAGACAGGGGGGCCTGGCGTAATGCAGTCCATGGGGTCGCGAAGAGTCAGACACGACTGCGCAACTGAACAATAAAAGTGTTAATACAAACTGGTGGCACAACTATGAGCATAGAATGGATGGATGGGAGAAATCAAGCATGTGAGAGATGCCTATGTGGAAGGGATATCTTTTAAAGAAGCATGTTAAAAGTGTGCATGTTCATATGTACATGTGCACAGGCCTGTATGTGCATGCCTGGAAGGAAATGACTGGAAAGACTTTAATCAGTATTACTAACTATGCCAAGGCTGGAGTCTTTCCCATAGAATTTTGAAATAAACCTCTTTTACGCCATATGGTTTTGAAATGATCATTTAAGGCTACCACAAATGCATGCCTCCTCCCAGAAACATATAGTCCAGGAACAGTTTCATTATAGCTTATAGTTCTTGTGCAAATAAAGCATCAGAATAACTTTGGAACTGATTATTAGGTTGTAAAACCATAATGACTGATCCCTGTGCTACTGTAACCTAACATTTAATTATTCTAACATCATATATGCCTAGCAAATCCTAATTTTGCATTTTAACAGCTCAGGCTTATGACATTCCTTGTGAATGCAGTCTTGTTCCATGGCTTTGTCACAAAACATACATACAGACACAGAGACAAAATTGCAATGCCGAAGTCATATCCAACACTGGTGACCACCACAGCTAGCAATCTAAATCTATTAACAGAGAAACAATACCACTGAAATCTGAAATTGATTCATACATCAAATGAGGCATGTTAATAATTCTAGGTATACAATGAATCCTGTCATTATTATTATTTATTAAATTTATATGCTGCTGAAATCCAAAGACTCTCAGTGGCTAACAACAATAAAAAACAATATATTAAAAACATTTACAATAAAAATAATCAAGTACTAATAATAATCCTGTTTTGGAAACAAAAATGTTTTTTCATAATTCAAACAGAATTATTTTCTGGGTGTCTGAGAAATGGCATTATAGGATCAAGTAATATTGTTTCCTAGGAAATTTGTGTGGGAAGAAAAAAATATGACTGATTTCATTTGGCAAGTGAGGTATATCATATTAGTTTCCCAGATATATTTTGCCATGACATTAAAAGTAAATTAAAATAATTTGAAAACTATTGCAGCATTTGGATAATGAAGTTTGATAAATTAGAATCCTAAAACAGTACATATTTATCTGAACTCACAAACTTTGTAATTTGATGAGGATATTTTAACAGTGCAATTTCAATATCATTACTTGATGATGATTTATTCTGCCCTTAGGGACTCAAAACAGGTAACATTACAGGTCCTGATTCCTTTTCATCACTACCATCTTTCTTGAGCATGATAAATGACTTCAAAGACGAGCTTGATTGCACAGAATGTGTTTTTTCCTCTGGGCAACATTCCAGGAAAAAACTTTAGGGAGATCAATAGTAAGCATTCCATCAATTTAGCTCTTATCTAATGGCAAGACATTATGAAAGTTGTACTCCAAAATCATCTGGAGGCCTTCATCCAATTCTATCAGTCAAGAGAAGCCAAGAACAACACATGTAAAAGCTCAAACCAGTTTCTTTATTTCATGTTTGCCCACAGACAAAATCTTACTAAAGCAGACTAAAGCATACTCTGCATAACTGTCTGATAATGCTGAGAAGAAATTAGGGAGGTTACCACCGATGTCACTTCTGGCTCAGCAACGATTCAAGGCTGATGTTTCTCTTTACTTCTTCCTCTCACAACTCAGCATCAAATTCCACCACAAATTCAGATAATTTCTGTACAGAGGCACTGCAGATTTCCTTCCCTTCCATCCCAGGAAATAAAGCCCTTCTCTTTACAGTGTTTACCCAGCTATTCCCAGTGGACCAGACAGATCTTTTCATGTATTACTTACTAAGTAAAGCTCCTCCATAGAGACGGATAGGCATTTTACTATTGACTACCTCTTCCTTGAAGACAGCATCATAGATCTGATCTGGAAAGATGAGAGCCTGGAAGAGAAAAACAAACTTCAGCAGAAAAAATCCTCAATAATTATACCATTTAACATAAAAAAGGGTTTTCACTGAAAGCAGACATTATATAAGTAAGTCTGTTTCAGAGAGATGTCAATGCACACAAAGAGAAGTTGGCTTGGACTACTGCTTCATTCATGCAAGAGAACAGCTGTTGCAGATAGCAGTGAGAAAAGAGAGAGGAAATCTAAACGAGGAAAGAAAACATGGAACTTTGTTCTTATATATGATAGCTGCAGTGAGATTACTCTGTGCTCAAGAGTGGAAAAGTTTGAGACCACCCACAATAAGGAAGATGATAGAGCTTGCTGAGATAGCTAAATTGGCTCCTTGAATTAGAGAAAGAATAATTATCTGCATTTATGGCTGATTGGAAACCCCTTATTGCATGAAAAAAATGGAATAATAAAAAAGTGGGTTTTTTTCTAATCATAGAGATAATTGTGGAATCCAACCTTTATTTGCTGCAAAAGAAATTGGAAGCTTCTGGTATCTTTTTTATTTTTATACTTTTTTCTCTTTTTATTGTTTTCTTTATTTCATATTTGTTTGTGTTAGTTTTTAAACCTTTTAATAAAATTTATATTAGAAAAAGGAAAAGAGAAGGACAAGCTAATGTTTATTTCAAGAATCATAGAACTGGAAGAATCTATTTAGGCAATCCTGCTCAGGGTAGATATCTCAATTATAGCATCCCACACAGGTAACCGTCTAGACTTCACTTGAACAACTCTAACAGGAAAATTCAGCATTTCTCTGAGTTTTATTGATTCCAAAATCAAACTGCTGAACATACTATCAAAACCTGTAAGCTAAATTCTTTATTCCATAGTCTGCACTCTGAAACAAGACAGACCAGGTTTGATTTTCTTCTACAGCATGTTACATCCTTTTAGATATTTGAAAACTGGTTCCTCATAAGTCTTTTTTGATCATGACTACATATATCAGCCCACTCTCTTCCTAGACTTAGTCAATGGAAATTACTAAGAGATTAGAGAGTATCTATGAATCTATTCCATTTTTCTGAATCCTTCTTAAAAGTGATGTCCAGAACTCGAAATAATGCTCAGAATATGGTCTGACGAAAGCAAAACAGAGTGGCATAATTATTTTTTCTGAACTGGAAATTATACTCTTGTTGATGCAAATTGTTATATTTTATTTGCTTTCTTTGCAGGTGCACTTTACCACTGGGTCGTATTCAATCTGGGATCTACTACTATTACAAGATTGTTTTCACAAAAATCTCATTACCAAGCTAGGTGTCCCACTTTGTCGACACATCCATACCTTTGTTGCCTCTGCTAAGTTTCCTTCTGTTATTATTATTTATTTTTCACATTTTTAAACTATCCATCTTCCTCAGAGAGGAAGCCCACTTCTAGCCTATGTTTCTGTCTATAAATATTGTTTTGAATTTCTTTTTGCTTATTTTCTTCCAGGGTATTGGTTATTCTACTCAAGTTTCTATGCAAATCTGATACAATTTGAACTTAATATTTGATTAATTCTGATAATTAATGAAAAATAAGTGGGGTTACCAAGATTGAGTCTTTCGACAACCCACTTGGTATCTCTCCAATCTGATGAGGAAACATTTATGAGCAATGGTTGAAGAATTGAATCTGAAGAGAGAATTTTTATCGATTTTATTGAAGTTTTATAGATTTCAGAGAATAGAACATTAAACATGCCTATGGAGGGATGTTTAAGTAATTTGATTATTTAGCCTCCTTATAAAAATGTTTTCCATACTTACCATGACGGCAACCCCAGAGAATATGATGGCTGAGACAAACTGCCAAACCCTACAAGTTCAAGTGGAGAAAAAGTTAAGTATCTCTCATCCTTTAAATATGGCATCTCCTCCAAATACAATAAATAAAAATATTTTGTTTATACTTCTGCAAAATGGGTTAGCAGAGCAATTTCTGTTCACAAGAGGATGCAGAATAAAACAGAGCATATAAGAAAACAAGAGCTGTTTTTTTAAAAGCAAATTTAAAACACTTGCAGAAAAATATCACCAGGCAGTCCAGTAATAACATGAAAATACTAATTGCCTATCACTGAAATTATTAGCCAAATATAGGTAAAGAGATTTTCTTCGAAAAGTAGCAAGTTCCAGTTTATAAGGAAAGTTTTTAAAAATATTTAGTGTCATGTTTAAGTTAGATAACAAACTTTCTTCATCAGGTTAAGCTATTTGAAGAAGAGATTATTCTAAGGGTACTATCATTAAAATTAATACCACCTCTGAGGGATTTGTATCTTAATTCATTAGCAGAACACTGCTACTATTCTTATGCACACCATAAAAGTCCTCCAGATGTGTTGGACTGCAAGTTCTATCATTCTATAATTTACTTTAAGCAAATGATAGAGATTTTAATACTACAGGTCGTCCTTCCTTAATGACTGCCCTGCTTAGATACTGTTCAAAGTTGCAACAACATTAAAAAGTAACTTTGTGATTAGTCCTCACAATCATGACTGTGGTAGTGTCCCATAGTCATATGATCAAAATTTGTGTGCTTTGCAACCAGTAGATGTCTATGATGGTCATAGGGTTCCACACTCATATCATCATTTGTGTGCTTCACAGCTGGCTTCCAGGAAGCAAAATCAATGGAAAAGCCAGTAGCAAAATTGCAAGTAATGGTCCATTGGGATTGTTAAGTGAGTTATCCACAGTCATTAAACATGATGCCTCTGAATCACTTACTGTCATAAGTCTGGTGCGGTTACATTATGTTTCATTTCATGACTGTGTCATTTAGCGACAAAGTTGCTAGTCCCAATTGTAGCTATTAAGTGAGGACTACCTGTATACTGCAGAGGGAAGAAAGCAACCTCATAGTCTTTATAAGCGAATACTATGAAATATGCAACATCACATTTCATAGGACACTGAAAGTTAAATCAATCAGTGCTATGAGCGCAAGTCCTTTTCTTCTACAGCAGGGCTGGGCGATACGGTGCCTGTCAGACTGAACTGTCTGAATACATATAATCTCTTGCAATTCACCATGCTGGTTGAAGCCCATATTTGGAGACTGATAACTTGTTAACACCTGCATTACAACTTACAGCCCTTAAACTTCTATGCATTTTCTTGATCTATAGTTTGTGGTGCAGAGTATCCTTGAGTATGTAAAGAATAAGGAAAATGCATGCAAAAGTTCAGGACTCCTGCTTAAACTATACATATCAAGTTAAGGGAAGTCGACACAGCCTCTACAGGCTACAAAGTAAAATTTTACATATTTTTGGTTATTTGAATGCATGTTTACTATTTTTGTGCAGCTGTTTTTAGACTTAGAATAAAGAAAAAGTGACTACGGTAGGTTTAAACAACTTTTCATAACTCCTCCTTTGGCAGAAATAACAGCTTCTAAATGTTTCCTCTTTAGCGAGTTATATGTGTTACTATCTTTGCTTTTGGATATTTTTCCATTTTTTTCTTGCGGAACTCTTCTAGTTCAGTTCTTAGGTGGTTCTTGCATGCACTGCATCTTTGAGATCTCCCCACAGATGTTCAATAATATTCACATTTCAAGACCTTGAAGACCATTCAAAACCTATTAATTCCAAATGTTTTAACCGTTCTATCTTGTAGAAATTGTTTTCTATGGCCTGGACATACGGCAGCATAGTAGGTAACTTTACACAATGATATCACGGCACGTACAGTACTTCTCCAGCAATAGGCTGTTGCTCTGGGTTAACTCCATCTTCCTAAGCCTTGTAAATCGATATAGCCACGTATATACATCTTTAATATGCAATACTTAAAACAAACAAAAGTCTCAAAGTCTGTGAATTTGACTCCTTCCAAAAGTTCTTACACTGATTCGGATGAGTTGTTGCCTCAGTGTAGTTGCTCTTTTCTGGTTGCAACTGAGCTCCAGGACAAATACTAAGTCCTGCTTTTAAACGGTGTTGCTTTTAAGCACTTTAGTTGAGCAACCAAGCCAAGCTAAAAGTAGGAATCCCACCAGGATTTGCTGTTTACTGTAGCTTGTGGTCCTGGCAGTTTACTTTTGGGAAGAAGCATGTGCTGCGCTGAGCCTTGGGAAGTGGGGGTGGAAAGTATTTCTGCCTGGCTGCAGCTATTTTTTCCCAAGAGCAGACAGCAATCCCAGCTTCACTCCTCACAGAAAAATGTTTTGGATCATCGTCTTGCTGATGTATCAGCTTCAGTTTCTTCACTGAGAGTGGGTCATTGGTTGTTAAGATATATTCATAGATAGTTGAATCCATTTTTCTTTTTTTTGTCCACGTTACAATGCCTGTAAGACTGATTGTCCAACACTCCTAAAACAACACAGTGTTTAATGGTTGGAAAAGGAGGGTTTTTTTAATGTTTCAGCCTCGTCTTCCAAATAAATAATGTGTGGTTGTGGCCAAAGTTCAAAGGGAAACTTCACAACTGCAGAACTACACAAGAGTCAGTGAAACTTTTCAATGTATTTGTTATACTGATCTGTGGCTTCTGCTTTGCAGTTCTGATAGGTTTTCACACAGTTTCTGCAGAGATTTTTCTTGATCTTCCAGATTTTCCCTTGGCTTCAAAATTTCATGTACAGTAAACTTCCATTTCATAACAATGTATTTCACAATTGAAACTGCCAGCTGGAAGCATTTAGATATTTTTTTCTGGAGCCTTTCCTACATTTTAAGACTACATTTTTTATATATTCTTTATTTTTCAAATGCTTAGAGAAGCCAATGATTGTTGAAAACAGAGACAACAGTCACAACCTAAGAGGTGAGATGAATCAGAATATTGTTGAATTGTCTTCAATTGGCTAATTGTAGTCTGTCATTTTTCAAGCCTGTTCAAAACTTTACATTAATAAAAAACTATCATGTGCATGTTTGTACGTGTCCAAACTTC
This sequence comes from Acrochordus granulatus, assembly GCA_032468055.1. NCBI lineage: Eukaryota > Metazoa > Chordata > Lepidosauria > Squamata > Acrochordidae > Acrochordus > Acrochordus granulatus. The sequence continues at coordinate 88,290 of JANHZU010002420.1, read as the reverse complement.
TGCCCCTGCCGTAGTCACCGTTTCTTATTCTGAATCCGTACCTGGTAACACATAAAGGCACTTGAATCTGCGGAAACATAAGCTTAATTCTGTACCATGAGGAGGTTATGTCAATTTCTCTTCACTTGGAGATTCAATGTACAACCAGGGGTGCTTTCATTTTTCCATTCCACTGTAGCATTTGGTTGAAAGCATTCCAAAAGATTCTCAAGTTTATTATTTTGCAAATTGTTCCTGATGAGTTAGACAGCAGGCAATGGACCTTCTTCTATGTCTACTGCATTATCCTCATAATTTAAATAGTATGGTGGCTGTGGGTATGGTGGTCCCTATATTGTGGAATTAGTGACTTTTGCCTTACTTCCGGAAGACTTTGTTGAGTTGTTTCTCATCAACAAAACTGTGGTGAATATCAATGTTAGAAAAACTATGGGCTCCTTCTATCCTGATAAAACATAAACTTATTATCACCATATTTATATCCTCTAACCTTTTCAATGGTATAGTGGTTAAAGATACTGGATTAGAAGTCAAGAGACCACAATAATATCCCTTATGAATATACAATGGGGGCGATAAATAGATTTAAGGATTAGGTTTGATAGACAGAGTGCTTGAAGAAATATGGGCAGAGGTGCATAACATTATACAGGAGGTAGCTCCTAAAACTAAAAACTAAACTAAAGCATAAGCTCAGATACCTTGGCAAGGAGAAGACTCACTGGAAAAGACTGTGATGCTGGGCAAGACTGAAGGCAAAAGGAGAAGGGGATGATAGAGGATGTGTTGGTTAGATAGCATCATCAGTGTGGTGAGTGTGGATTTGACTGGATTCTGGGAGGCAGTGGAGAACAGGGTGGCCTGGTTTGCTGAGGTCCATGGGATCACAAAGAGTTGGACACAACTTAGCAACTGAACAACAACAAAATGTTTTTGTGATAGAAAAGCCAACTGTTTATAGAGATAGTTTATATTCATTCACAAGGGAGTTGCATTTCCCTGGATTGGGCTGGATGGAGGGATCTTCTGATCTCTTACCTCCTGCTTAAACAGGAGTAAGTAAAGGAGTAAGTAAACAGGAGTAAGTAAACAGAAGTAAGTAAAAGATTATGTCCAAGAGGACTTTGTACAAAATTGCATTTTGCCCATCAATTGCAACTGTTTCTGGAATTGGGGGATGCTTTCATTTACTTATGCCCTTGTCACCTTACAAATGTCTGTTGCAACACAGTCTTTATGAGTCTGCCCTAGAAGACCATTTGGAAACTTAATCTGGTCCAACTTTCAGCAATCTGAGTAGTTATGGGTATACTGTACTTCCATTTTCTTTTTAAATACCATTATTGCAGGTGCTACACTGGTTGCCAGTTAGCTTCCAGGTGTAATTCAAAGATGCTAGTTATCATCTTTAAAGCCCTATACGATTTTGAATGTGAATATCTCCAAGACCACCATCTCCACTTGGAATCTGTTCACTTGGAGAGATCTTTCAAAGAGAACCTAAGATTCCACAGCTTAGACAATAACTAGTAGTAAATATTTATGTATTATTTAATGAAATAAAATTATAAACTAAAAGTTCAAAAGACTAAAATTGCCCAATTTTAGACAAATTTAAAAAATATGTCACAGTAAAATATATATAGCAATAGAATATACAGTATCTAACTCTAATAAGTTTATATATTATATTCTAGCCTATTATCTTTTCTTAATCTTTTTGAAATATGTATTATTGTAAATTAGGCATATTTTTATGATTCATTAATAGAACAGTGTTATTAATAGCATTTATTTCCATAAATAGCATATTGAAATTAGTTCAGATTTTAAAGTAATGTTCTGTTTAAATATAAGTTAATCTTTTTAATTATGAATTACCTAGATTTTCATTAAATCTTAAATCACATGTAACTTCTTTGAAAAAAATTAAATTAAAATATTATGCAAGAGCTGTTCTCAAACGTATGGATACAAATCTTTACTCCTGGCACATTAAATAAAAGATTTGCAATAAAAATAGCCAGAAGCAGAATATCACCTTACTGTTGGGAAATGCCCTTGTTTCCACTGAAAGGAATCAGACAGCTAAGTTATAAATGGTAAAGCAGAAAGAAATACTTTAGAAAATCAAATAAGCATCTGGTCCTTTAATTTCCTGGCAACACTTAGGCCCCGTGATTCTCAAATAAAAATGTATTTCAGCTTTTGTGACTAGAGATGGGTCACTGATCAGGAAAACAGTTTTTTTTTTTGAGAAAGTAATACAGATAATTAGAGATCAGTTAAGAGCCAATTAGGATGCCCTTATGGACAGAAGCTGGCTGGTTGACTTTGGGTCACCTCTCAGCCCTGGTCTGGAAAATCTAGCACATCTACCAATCTGCACTGGACCAGTACAGTCAATTACAATGCATAATTTTCAACGAGGAGATCTTTATGCTTCAGTAGATTGATTTAGGCTGATAGTAATAATTAGGTAAATTGCAACTCTTCACTTTTGAAATACACTAGAAATCAAGGCTGAATTTTGGCTTTAATGGATTGCATAACCCAATAGTATCTTGCAGAAGAGGGGAATCTATGGTGAAAGCACTGTATTACCTCCCGTAAGAGATAGCAGCAAATAAGCTATGTTGATGTCACATGGGAAATGATCTTGGTAATAATGATGTTGTACCTGCGCTGGGATAACTTAAAAGAGAACAAGAAAACATTTTAAGGGCATGGTTCTACCAGCAGTGTTGTTGCTGTGCAACTTTCATGCATTATGAAAAGGTTTTTGGGGTAGTCTCACAGAAATATATGGAAGGGAAACAGCAGCAGTTTAATAAGGATTGTTGGATTGTTTCCGAAATGCCTCATTCATATATACACATATACACAAAGAAAGAAAGAGTAGAAAAATTGGCAAAAAGCCACTCACGCTTTTAAGAATAAATATTCATCAGCCCCATTCAAACTGTAAAATGTTTAATGGTAATGAAGCTCACCATTCTGTTTTACAGATGGATGAAATTACTAGCATTTTAAAGTATGTTAAATCTTGAGAAGAAAATGGAAAACACAAGACAAAATCAAAATAAAAAATTAAATTGTGCTATCCTTTCCTGGGGTAATCTTCACACAGTGAAGGTGTTATTACAAACTGAGAGGTTGTTAAGTAAAATTTTTCCAGAAATGCTAGAATATGTGCTTCAGACTATTTCCCCCTGTCTTCAGTAAGATAAGGAAAATGAGGGGTTTTATATCATAATTTTATTGCAGAGAGGTTGCTTCGGCTCCACAGAAGGAGAGTGTATGTTATTTTTGACATAACATGATACTGTGCTTGAACTGTTTTTTCAACAGAGGAAATGCAATAAAGCATCTTATACCTTACATTATAATAATATTTTACACTGTTAAAGTATGTGTTTTTAGAGCAAAACATCATGAAATGGTAAAATAATTAAGATTAAAGAATAATATAAATATTATTTAAGTTTTAAAATGTTTGCATTTCAGTGTGAAGGGAAAATCATATTAAAAATTCCCATGTACCATTTGCTGCTGTATCACATCCTTAAATATTTAATTTTAAACTCAGATTCATCATTTTGAAAGCAAGTTTGTATATCACTTTGGACAAAGTCTTTCAAGTTGTGGAGTACTGTATAATGTTGTTTAATTGTCTATAAACCTTTCACGTGATCCTTTTCAGGCAGAGCACACAAATGCTTTTCAGACAAAGAGGGACTAGCAAGTTTTTCCTCATCTGTGGAACAGTAATTCTTACTTTAATTATGTCCTTATAAATCAGATTAAACCACAGCTGTGCCTTTTAAATGTATTAACTTCTTTTAATTTCAATCATGTGCACTTTTCTTTCATTTCCCCCTCCTTTGCCGGCCTCTGTCTATATGATATTTTGGAAAAGTGCTTAGCAGTAACCTAATCCATTGCAGCTTTAAATGGCATTTTTTGAAAAATGTCATATTTTGTCAGATGGGTTAATACTGACCAGTAAGAATCATCACCATTTACTCTGATACCCAGTGCCAAATGATATTTATTACGTTCGCAGAATATAAATGGAAGTACTCACCAATGGGCTCCAAGCACAGCCTTTTGCTGTGCGTGCTTGAACTCTGAAGGCATGGAGACTCCAAGGAGAAAAAGTGCCGGAAGTACCACAGCTCAGCTCTGAGGAATTCTGCACCAGAATGCCGTTCCTGTACAATCCATAACTAGTAAT
>JANHZU010002420.1:64465-83953 GCA_032468055.1 Acrochordus granulatus | reverse complement strand
AGGCCTCTCTCATCTTTTTAAGTGGGAGAACTTGCACAATTGGTGGCTGACTAAATACTTTTTTGCCCCACTGTACAAGATAAGATTTTCAAGCAACTGATATGCTTTGAGAGCTGATTGCCCTATAGATTAATTTTCTTTTCAAGACATGAAGGAAAGGCCAAGAAATAGTATTGTAACTCATTGACATGAGAGACATGCTCTGCAGACGTATTAAAAATGCCTCCTGTTTATGGGGAACTATTTATTTTCTTTCCTGTTTCCAATGTTGCATTTTTTGACAGTATTGAAAACTGGCTATTGCAATTAGTAGCTTCCATCAAATTGGAGTTTACCAACTATTTTGAAATAGCAGCTATTTGAATTCAGGTAGTGACTACTCTATAACATTTGGAGGCTGGCTGGAGAATTCTGGGAGTTTGAAGTCCATACATCTTCAAGGGACCAAGGTCGGGAAACACTACTCTGAAGGAAAAAAAATCATTTGACATCAGTTTCATAACACAGGTCTTTTCCAGCTGCAGAATGTACATGTTTTCAGGAAAACTAAGTATGCTTGGAACCAAAATGAGTAAGGTACTTAACACCCTTTTATGTACCTCTGCCTTGAAGGTTCTGAAAGGAACTTACCTGAGTCCCAAAGGTTCCCTCACTGTAAACTTTATTTCATTGCCCAGGACTTGACTGATCTGAAATTCAAAGGAACAAAACAAAGATGTTTATTCAAAGCCACTTAGAAACAACACTGAGGGGAAAAATGCATACAAATTATACTTCTGGTCCATGAAAAAAGAACAATAAACAGTATTTGCCAAGGGTGAAATTGTGATTACTAAAATAGCTCACTAATGTTTTAGTTATTAAACCAACTAGTACCAGTTTCATGTTATGACCAACTACACACTCTTTATCCATTTGTAATAACTTACAGGTGAAACATTTGACGTATTACTTATTGCAAACTTTGTCAAAAAAATGTAGAGCTGGTTTCATTACATCCTTGTTAATCGAACTGAATCAATCTAGTTTAAAAAAATATATATGTTGTTGATATATGAAAACAAACATGTAATGAAATACATGCTTTATTCACAATGACTGTAAGGAAGATACAAAAGCACATCTGACAAATAGTGCTATTAATATGAGAGGAGATGTACTAAACTGAACCCTAATGAGGTACTACCTTGACATGGTTGTGGGATTTGTGTGCTCTGAGGAAGATGGAAGCTATGCCAGAGGTTCAACCATACTGGACAGATCTCATCAGAGGAGTCAAACAAAAAGTGCCTCCTTCCCATAAAAAAATTGGTGAGACATAATTTACAGAAACCTATACTGGCTGGTTCAACAAGGGCCATGTTAGATGTTGGAGTTCCTGGATATCTGATCTAAAATGAGATACAGGACTCCACTGGAAAAGAAAATGGAACCTACTCCAAAATCCTTTCCAAGAAAACCCATGGAGAGTAACAAAGACTAAAAGATATGATACTGGAAGATGTGCCCTCAAGTCAGAAGAAATTATAAATAGCTCCTGAAAGAGTGAAATGGTTGGGCCAAAGCTGAAAGGATGCTAAGCTGTGAATGTGTCTGAAGATGAAAGGGAAATCCAGTGCTGTTAAGAACAATATTGCATAGGAACCTGGAATGTAAGACCTATGAATCATGCTAAATTGAATATGATCTAGCATGAGATGGCAAGATTAAACATTGACATCTTGGGAATCAGTAAACAAAAATGGATGGGAATGGGTGAAATTAATTCAGATGACCACTATATCTACTATTGTGGGCAGGAATCCCTTAGAAGAAATGGAATGGCCATCATAGTCAATAAAAGAATAAGAAAAGCGGTACAATCTGAAAAATGATAGAATTGTCTCAGTTCAAATCCAAGAAGAACAATTCAACATCATAATAATCCAAGTCTATGCCCCAAACATTGATGCTGAAGAGACTGAATGAAGTTGACTGCTTCTATGAAGGCCTACAACATCTTCTAGAACTCACACCAAAAAAAAGATGTCCTTCTCATCATAGAGGATTGGAATGATAAAGTAGGAAATCAAAAGATAACTGGAATAACAGGCAGGTTTAGCCTTGGAATACACAATGAAGCAGGGCAAAAGCTAACAAAATATGCTGGTCATAACAAATATACTTTTCCAACAACCCAAGAGGCAACTCTACAAATGGACATCACCAGGTGGTCAGAAAGAAATCAGAATGATTATATTCTTTGCAGCTGGAGATGGAGAAGCTCTACACAGCCAGTAAAAACAAAACCTGGAGCTGACTGTGGCTCTGATCATGAGCTTCTTACTGCCAAATTTAGGCTGAAATTGAAGAAAGTAACAAAAACCACTAGGCCATTCAGATATGATCTCAATTATATCCCTTATGAATATACAGTGGAGGTGAGGAATACATTTAAGGGATTAGATCTGATAGGCAAAGTGCCTGAAGAACTATGGATGGAAGTGCATAACATTGAACAAGATGTAGCTAATAAAACCATCCCAAAGAAAAAGCTAGTGGCGGTGATTCCAGGTAAACTGTTTAAAATCCTAAAAGATGATGTTGTTAAAGTGCTGCACTCAATATGCCAGCAAATTTGGAAAACTCAGCAGTGGCCACGGGATTGGAAAATATCAGTTTACATTCCAATCCCAAAGAAGAGCAATGTCAAGGAATGTTCAAACTACCATACAATTGCAACTCATTTCACATGTTAGCAAGGTTATGCTCAAGATATTACAAGCTAGGCTTCAGCAGTATGTGAACCGAGAATTACCAGATTCTGGATTTTGAAGAGGCAGAGCAACTAGTGATCAAATTGCCAATATTTGCTGGATCACGGAGAAAGCAAAGGAGTTCCAGCAGAACACCTACTTTTGCTTCATTGATTACGCTAAAGCGGTTGATCATGTGGATCACAACAAACTGGCAAATTGTTAAAGAAATGGAGCAACAAAACTGGACATAGAACAACTGATTGGTTCAAAATTGGGAATGATTGGTTCAAAATTGAGAAAGGAGTACAAGGCTGTATATTGTTACCTTGTTTATTTAACTTATATACATCAGATTAAATGCCAGGTTGGGTGAATCACAAGTCAGAATTAAGATTGCTGGGTGAAATATCAACAACCTCAGATACGCAGACTATACCACTCTAATGGCAACAAGTAAAAAAGAAATAAAGAGCCTTTTGATGAGGGTGAAGGTGGAGAGTGAAAAAGCTGGCTTGAAACTCAATATTAAAAAAATTAAGATCCAGGCATCCAGTCCCATCACTTCCTGGGAAATTGAAGGGAAAGAAGTTACAGATTTTATTTTCTTGAGATCCAAGATCATTTCAGACAGTGACTGCAGCCATGATATTAAAAGATGCTTTCTCCTTGGGAAGAAAGCTATGGCTAACCTAGATAGCATATTAAAAAGTAGAGACATCACCTTGCCAATAAAGATCCATACAGTCAAAACGATGGTTTTCCCAGTAGTAATGCATGGATGTGAGAGTTGGACCATAAGGAAGGCTGAACACCGAAGAATGGATGACTTCAAATTTTAGTGCTGAAGAAGATGCTTGAGAGTCCCTTGGAGTGCAAGGAGGTCAAACTAGTCAATCCTAAAGGAAATGAACCCTGATTGTTCATTGGAAGGACAGATACTGAAGTTCAAATACTTTGACTGGTTAATGCAAAGAGAGGACTCATTAGAAAAGACTGTGATGCTGGGAAAGATTGAAGCAAAAGGAGAAGCAGAGGATGTAGATAGTTAGATCGTTAGATAGCATAGTCATTGTGATGGGCGTGGGTTTAGGTGGACTTCGGGAGGCAGTGCAGGACTGGGAGGCTTGGCGTACTGTAGCTTATGGGGTCATGAAGAATCACATGTCTGAGCAACTGAACAACAACAACTGAACTGATATAGAATTGATGTAATTTTTTTGAATTTTGCTAAAATCTATGGTTGCAAATAAATGTTTAAATAAATCTTATGTCAGGTATTAATTTCACAATGTATTGTGTTCAACACTCAAAGCTATTCATATTGTCAACTAATTATGAATCCAACACATCTAGAAAATGTCAGTTTAGGGAAGGATTGGTCTAAACAGATGGTAAATAAGTTGTCCATGCTGGAGTCAATAGTCACTCTTTGTATGGAGTTACCAACATCAGCCTTCCCCAGATGCAAAAAAAAGGATGTTGAACTGATGGTATGGCTGAGGACTTGGTGGGATGGAGTAGTGAGATATTTCTCAGCAATTTAATCTGTCTTTCTATGGGAAGTGGACACTTGAAATATAGGAAGTTGTTATATGAAGAATCAGAGAAACTCCAGCTCAGTATCTCCCATGTCTGCTGTGTCTTTGATAGCAGTTTTCCATGGATTCAAATGTCTTGTGTGGCCCTGCTGTACATGTCTAAAACTTGACTCTGGGGGGTTTGCAAGAAGAAAATGTGATTAATTACTTGCTTTTGGTTCCTCTGGAAGCATCCTGGAGAAAAGCATGGTCTGGGTTGGGCAAGTTTGAACAAGAAAGAGGGAAGATAGGAAATGGAAACAAAGAAACTCAATGTCCCAAATTTGACTGCTTGAAAAACAGTCCTAGATAAGTCAAGAAAATTGAGGAAGCCACAAGAACTTGCAGAATATCCTTTCTCCAACTGGTTACAAAAAGAAAATCACACTGGCATTGATTAAAAAAGACTTAACTATAAAGAGCAAGGAAATACTAGTGACAACAACTGTGGAATCCATAAAGACATCTGAATGTCACTGTATTTATGTCACTGTATTTATCTAATGCAGCATTCCTAATATAGTTTTGTATTTGCTGAGATGATTGTTCTCACCCCAGGAGAGAGAACCAAAAAACATTTAGTTCTTTCCCAATGGGTTGTGCTCAATATTCACAATAGGCAAAATAATGGATTCTAGTTTTAAGACAAAAAAAGTGAGTTTAAAGGCAAAATTTGTATCCTGTTGCACATCCTGTTGATGGAAGTGTCCTAATTGCTAAATAGTGAGTATCCCATTAATGTGTCTCTGGGTAGATAAGTCAAAAAAGTGTAAGATTCAGGAAAGAAAAAGGCCCAAGGGAGCAAGAACAAAGGCAATTTAAACAGCCTTCAGTTACTTCCTGGCATCTCCAGCTTAGTACTATAAGCTAGGGAGCACAGTTTTATATGTGACACATTGTATTTCCTGCTTTTAACAAATGATAAAATGGAAAAGTTGGCAAGAGAAAAGGGTAGCTTCCTCCAAAATCATCTTGAAGGACTTTTTGGATAAGCCAAGGGTCTGCTACTTTATTGGAGAATGGGGTGGTTTTAGAAAAGAAGTAGCTTTCCAAAAATAATTACAGGTAGATTAGTTTTTCCAACAGAATAAAACAACATCCCTCATCTTAAACAGAGACACTAATTTCTTCTTCAAGAAAATAATATGCTTTGAAAGTGCAGTGGAATTGCAAAAAAACCTACCAAGCCCTAGAGAAAGAGCCTCCAAGAGCTACAGTCTGAAGCCAGTTTATTGCTATGTACAGTAAAACATAAGATTGCCTTCTCTATGGGAAGTTTAAGCCTCACATGGCAATTAGGGTGTTATCTAACCATGGACATGTTCAGGACAAATCAAATAAGTTACTCTTGCCCATAAATTGTCTTACTGTCCTACGTTCTGAGAACTCTTAGCCAGAAATCTAGTGTTTGTCTGAAAGTTTGTCACAGAGAGAGTAAAACAGATTTTAAGCTCTGGGAGAAACTGTAAAGAAAAAAATCCTTCCTGAAATAAAACTGAGCACTAAATTATTTCTTTACAGAAATTGTTTTTACTTCTATATAACTCTGTTATGGATTCTTTCCAATGACTTTTTAAAATTAAGGTAAAGGTTTCCTCTGCCAGTCGTGGCCGACTCTAGGAGGCAGCGCTCAACTCCAATTCACAGCCAAGGAAGCCAGCGTTTGTCCAAAGATGTCACGCTTTGCAACTTGCAATATGGGCTATACACCAAGGTGCACAGAATACCTACCTTTCCCACTGAAGCTGGTACCTATTTATCTACTTGCATTTTTATATGCTTTTGAACTGCTAGGTTGGCAGGAGTTAGAGCAAGTGCTTGGGTCTCAAACTGCCAAGCTGTTGACTTTCTGGCTGAGAAGTCCAACGTCTTAACTGCTCGACCCCCCTCAAGAGATTTTAAAATTACTGGCATTTTTCGATAATTCCTTTTTTTTCAAAAGATTTATTGTGATTCCACTTTCAGAATAGAAAAGGCTACATACATGAAAGGCACCTGTTCATAAAGTCATCCAACAAGGATCATTCTCAGTAAGTTGCTAAGCAACTGCTGGGGTTCAACAACAAAAGGTCAATCCATTAATTAAAAATACAACTGGTTGTAAGAAACAGACCTCACACAGAGTAATGGACATTAGAATCACCTGGACCCAAGAATCCTCTTCCTGCTTTAATAATATCACTTATTTGCTCTGTGAGGGAGCTGGGGCAGTTTCTAAATTTGATATATAAATAAAAACACAAGGAGAATAAGCTGCTTTTCTGAAAATGGTGATGAAAATCTAGAAGAGAAAACAGGAATGGCATGGAGTGGCAAAGGAAGCTGGATTAAAATAGCCCTGGAAAATTCCAGCACAAAGGTAGTATATATGCTTAAATTCACTATGCATCATTGGCTTACAATTGCCAAAATAAAGGAGCAAACATTATCATTTTCTCGGACAACTGGGCAATTTTGCATAAAAGCCACACTTTGCAACTTGCAATATGGGCTGTAGAATTCTCCCTCTTGGGTCCTATTTAAATGCACTCATTCAACAATGCATTATCAGCAGGTTCTTGGCCATTCATGTTTCCTGCTATTTTTCTCCCTTTTCCTTTGCAGCTTTTTTCCAAGGGCCTTCCAGTCAGGACAAACAATTTTTTTTTCTGTTTTGTTTTTAAGAAGGATTATAGTTTGAAGCAGGCACTGGAATAAGGAAGAAGGACGATGGGGAGGGTGGACAGAGAACTGAATAAGCTCTTCCACTGTGCTATTTTACCCATTCAAATAGGAGCACTCAGAAGTACCTTACCCATATCTCAGTTAAAGTGTTAGATACCAATCTTAATGCTGGTGGCATATTATCATAATAAATATATTTATCACATATAAAATGTGCTGATCCCACTGCAATTTTACAATCTTGCCAAAGGAGGGCTACCAATAAATGGCCTTTCTTGAATCTGAAATTGAGAATTGGGGATTGTTAACCTAATTAATAAGCAAAGATTTTATTTGATCAGAAAAGAAGGGTAACATGAAGAAGGAAGGTGGTTGTGAACAATTTCTGCAAGTCACACTTCATAGCCCTTCACCTCTTTTACAAACCACGGTCGATTTCTACTTCTGATTCCAAGCTCACTGAGTGTGCGTGAGAGCCCAGTTGGAAACATTTAGATCAAAGGGCAATACTCAGAAAATAGCACATCAACTTAAAGCAGCCAGTAAGTGCTAGGTTGATTCCACGCTTTATAGTTACCTGACTAAATGGTCAGTGAAGCTGTTCTGGCTGAGTGCCTAGTTAAGATGAAAAACTATTTTAATTATGGAATGACTAAGTTGACGTTAAGATGCCTCAGGTGTGAGCTGTGGATGGATGAGTTGAAGGCAACAATGTGAAGACGTGGCAGAAAAGAAAGACCTAGCTGGGGCATGTTTATATCTCATGAGTTCAACTTTGTTGCAGATTTGAAGTCATTTTTTTTTCCAATTTAAGATCAAAATTTGCATTAACTGATATGTAGAAGAGATATATTCATATTTTCACATGATATCACAGCCGCAGAGGAAGCCCCCGGATGTGAACACCACCGGTTAGCTCGTGGGAGGGGGTGAGGTTTAATGTTAAAAAAATGTTAATATGTTAAAAAATGTTGATTGTGAGCTGCCAAGAATTCATTAGGAGATTGGCAGCATATAAATATGATAAATAAATAAATTTGTCCATGCCAGCTGGGTTGCAACCGAGCCATCCTTCACTAATTTCAGCAAATCAAAACTATATAAGGTTCAATGTAGTTAATACTTGGATAGGAAGTATCAGACAATAGTAAGACTTTAAGCTAGTTTGGAAGTTGATGAAACAAATTAGTTGCACACTTCTTGGACAATTACTCTTTAAGGCATTTGATGCTTTGTAGCATATCATCAATCAAAGACAAAACAGTTAATACGGAAACATTGTGAGAAAAACATGTAAAGGCAGGAGAGGAGAAATATGACAGCTACACTGAAAAAAGAGGAACTTTTGTGAGGTAACCTAGAAATCAAAGTGTTTTATTCTCTGAGTGTGGAGAACCACAGGTTTTCCTACACCTACAAAGACATGTCTCTAATGAGGTGAGAACAGCAGCTTCAACCTTCCACCCCCATCATCCACCCCCACAGGCCTCACAATTCCCTCCCACTGCTGTGAATCTATCCTCAAGTTTTTGCAATTAGTTCACATACACAACAGTTCTATATCTATGTGTCAATGAAAAGGGGAGGGTTATGCAATTGATCAGAAACATGTTGAATCCAGCATACTGTAACTTATAAAATTAAGGGGGCCCCCAAGGCAATAAATACAAACTCTGAATTTCTATTTTCTCCTGTCTCATTTGCCTTGCTTCTCATGCACAGTTTTATTCTTTCAACTTGGGCTTAAATCCAGCATTTCCTCTTTGCCGTTAATTGTTCTCCTTTTCCTTTGCAACATTCAACCCTTTCCTATCAGCAAAACGAAGGCTGATTTTTAAATCTTGTTTGTTGAAATATTGCTTTGAACATAGCTGAAATCATGTTTTCCACGAACTCAGGTATGCAGCCTCCCAGTACTAACTTCTGCTAAAAATTCTGAAAAGTTTGCCCTGCAAGTCTGACCACTATGAGCAGAGATGTCCTGTTCCAAGACACCTTTATGCAACTTGCAGAAATTGTTCACAACCAGCTTCCTTCTTCATGTTACCCTTCCTTTCAGGTCAAATAAAATCTTTGCTCAGTTAAATAGATTAACAATCCCGAATTCTCAATTACAGGTTCAAGAAAGGACATTTTTATTTATAGGTGTAAACCAAACAAGATCAGCATAAAGCCATGAGAAACAAAGATGAAAGGGCTTGGTGAAGACAATCTTTCTTCACGAAGTGACAGAATCCTTCAGAAATAATATATCGGGGGACAGAGCCGAGTCTTACTAGGTTTGAATCATCCTACATATACACACCTTTGACATCAGGGTTGGGAAACATTTGTACTGCTTGAATACAGATCACAACACTCTTTATGCTGGCTGACACTGACAGACGTTGGAGTCTAACAACACCCAGGGGCCTTTGGTTCACATTTCATCAACTCTCTTTCTTTTTAGACTCTTAGAAGAAGTAAGAATCTCAAAGCAACAAAATTAGTCCCCAAACACATTTACCCCCTCTCTCAGATACACTCACTCTGTGACATTAATAATGTAATTAATAATAATTACATTATTAATGTAATGCACACATTAATAGTGTGTTAAGAAGACTTACTGTCTTCCATAGAAAAGCATTTCAGATTTCGTAATTTTCATGAACAGAACTTACAGTAACTCTTATGGAATCTACCAATTTCCTCTGTCCAACCGCATCCTCCTTGCTCTAGTAGGAATACGACTTTAGAACTGGAAAGTATTCCACAAACCTTTAGTCAAGAAATGGTCAACCTGCAATTCTTCAGAAGTTGCTGGGTTGCAACTCTCATCATCCTTCGCAACTGGGTATGCATTTAGGATTCATGGGATTCGGGATTTTAAGAATTTAAGGACAGCATGTTCCTCATCCCTGCCTAACCACAGGTCCTGCAGTTCTTGAAGCATGTGTTCAAAGTATACACTATAAGTATAGAAAAATTTTCAGCAACAAGAATTCTTCTTTTCATTCTAAGTGTCCGGAACTATAAACACTCAGGGCGGCCCATTACCTTTGACCTATGAACCTCGCCATCATCATCCTCCCCACCGACACCTAAGATCTTCCTTGTCTTCAGACGGCTCACAAGGTCTGTCTGGCTGTGCTTCTTCATCAGAGGGGGAGGCTGCTTGGTTGCCATGGTGACTCACGGGTACTTGCTGGCTTGGGCAGAACTGAAATGAGACAGACTAGAGGTTAGATAGACTACCAAAAAAACCATGCTCCTCAGGGAGGGTCAACTCCCGATCTTTAAAAAGATGTGCATGAAAATTATTTTCGTTTAATGCAAGCTACTTTATTCTTTTGTCACAAAAATTTAATCACCCCAACAATTACAGCAGTAAAATCTTTTCTGATCCCAGAAATATTTAGTTCCTCTTGAAGTATGAGGGCATACTAAGAGCCTCCTCATGAAAACCTTAGACAGGGACAGGCAAGCGTGGCAGTAAATTCTGTTTCTACAGTTATATCTCAAAGGACTCTTATATGTATACAGGATCAGCTTTTTCATGCTTCTTAGCCTGAGAAGCAACAGCAACGAACACCTAGGGATAGATTCAGCTCACAGATTGCACAAAACAAGGATGTGGGGAATCAATGGGATCTGCCTCAATGAGATGCCTTGCTTTACAGAGGTGTGGCACACCCCCTTGATACTGCAAAGCTTTGATCCATCACTCAACCCTGGCCCAGGAAAAAGGGAAGGCAAGGTGGGACCCACCAGCATCCATCAGTCTATCTACCTCAAAAACAGTAGCTCAACACAAGATACTCTTGCTAGGCAAAGCCAAGAATCACTTCTTCTGAACTTCTGTCTAAGTATCTGAATATAACCCTAGCACCTAACAAACGGTTCCACCCCAATGTTATTTCCAAAATGATCAATGTGTTCTATGAGTGCCAGAGAAAAATTTACTCAAGGACAACCACTAAGATTTAAACGGGGATGGAAACTAGGATTTCTATTAGCTTTTTTAATTCTCTGACCCAACTTTCCCCATTCTGGCATTTCCTAGGCACCAGGAACTACAACTGATCAGTTCCTACCAGCTTGACCAACTGTACTGCAGCTGCTTCAAGAACAAAAAGCTTGAAACAGGCAATTCATGTTCTTGAAGATCAGCCATTTCAATCTTGGAATCATCTAGAAGTATGTTGCAACCATCTCTGGCCATGCTGGCTGAGAACGCTGGGCGCTCTATTCCCAACACATCTGGGGGGAGATGTGTTGCAGAGTAGCATTTCTGGAATCTGCAGATTTCTCAGTTTCTGAAACAAGACAGGGCAGTTATTGAAATCTACTGAAGACAGCTGCTTTGTATTCTCATCTTATTAATTGTAGTGGGTATGGGAAGCTTTGTTATCAGCCAAGAGCCTGTCTTCCCTCCAGCTCATAGAAAGTAGGAGAAGTTTATGATTCCAAAAGAATTATAGGAGGTTTGCTGTTTCCAGTTCTCTTTTAAAGAGAAGACAGTACAACATTTAGTCATTCCAGTGTGATCCCTTGGCCAAGATGCAAGGAGAGATAATATAAATTAGAATCAGGCAATTATGACGATAATGTAAGCTTATTTGCAGGAGACTGTGGTATCACAAGAGAATTAAAAAAAAAACACAGATGGTACAGAAAGGGGGCAGTACTGAGCTACACTCCAGAACCTGGGATGAACAATTCATATGAACAACTTTCATCATAATTTTTTTTCAGAAGCTTCTCCTATTCATTCTATTGGAATTAATCTCTAAGAAAATATCTTCGGAGATAAGCTTCATTTTAGTTTCCATAGTTTAATTATAATTCATACTTGAAAAGTGCTTCCTTTCCATTAACCACAGAGATCTAGCAATGGAGGAGAACTATGCATGTGAAGAAATGCACAAAATCTTGATTTCATGAAAAATTCAGAGAACACTTTGATAGGGTAAGCAAAGGTGGAGTTTTTCATGAGGAATCAAGTTAGCAGTGGGCTTCATTTCTCTAAATCCAACCTGATGGCTTGCCGGGGCTGCACTGAGTGAAGAGAAATTGTTTTGGGCCAATATACAAAATATATTAAAATATATAATATACTTAATGTATATATAATGTATATAAACAACAAACTTCCTCTATTTTTTAATATTTTTTATTATCTTGTTGGGTGTTACTTAATAGCTGTAGGGCCAAATGCGGCCCTTAGGCAGCAAGTTAGACTTGCCTGCTCTGAAGCATTTTCTCAATCTGCTCCCCAGTAAAAGTGTAACTTTCAGCTCCCAGAATTCTCAACAATAGCCCTTCTGGCTAAACAATAAATGGATGTTAAATATGGAGAAGTCCATATATTGAAATGGAGGGGAAAGGCTTTGAAATCTGCACCACAGTATTAGGCAGAATGAAAACAGTTGTTGTTCTAATCAACATGGTAACATGGACTTTCTAAGGTAGCCAAAATTTATCTAAGATGAAATCCAGTGAGCACCCCGTTTTGGAAAAAAAGATTTCTTCTGCCAGTTGTGTCCAACTCTAGGGGCAGGTGCTCATCTCTGTTTCATAGTTGAAGAACCAGCACTTTCCAAAAATGTTTCCATGCTCATGTGGCTGGCATGACTATACATCGAAGCTGTTACTTTCCCACTAATTTAGGTGGTACCTATTTATCTACTTCCATTTTGCATGTTTATGAACTGCTAGGTTGACAGGAGCTAGGGCGAATTAGAGAAGTTCATCCCGTTACATGGCAACTGGGTTTCAAACTCAGGCTGCTAAACTTCTGGTCAACAAGTCCAAAGTCTTATATTAAAGAAGCATGAAATCCTTTTAAATAATTGTAGCTCAATCATTTATTCCCTTCTACTTTACTTTTAATTCCCTAACAGTTTTTCTCTCTATTGAGAGCAAAGCTGACTTCTTCAAGCATTTTAAAATTAGATACAATAACGTAGACTGCAAGAATTTTTAAATAAATTATTAAAAAATAGCATTTACTTAAAATTAAGCAACAGATACTGTATAATCTTAGAAACATGTATTTCAAAGATATTAATAGAAGTGCTGACATTGCATGACAAATGTTAATTATTCCACTGATGTTAATTAAAAAAGACAGAGAGAAAGAAAATGTATGTGCCCTGAATTAGGCAATTGGAGTAAAATATCAAAACAAAGAAAAATTGTCATAGTGATGAAAAATGCTTTCCCAAAGTGATGCCCTCCAGATTTTTGGGAATGCAGTTCTCGAAAAATTCCAATCAATTTGCAAGGGAGGGAGAGGGGATGGTTGGAAGGAAGGAAGGAAGGAAGGAAGGAAGGAAGGGAGATTCTTTTGCAAAAACAATTTTTTTTAGCAATGAGAAGAACTGCTCCCTTAAAAAGACAGCTCAATGTTTTGCACATGGATGATTTGATTGTTGTTCAATCTCTCAGTCCAACTCTTTGCAACCCCATGGACTGTAGCCTCCAGAGTCCACCCAAATCCACGCCCATCACATTCACAATGGTACCTAACCATCTCATCCTCTGCTGTTCCTTTCTCCTTTTACATTCAGTCTTTCCCAACATCATGGCCTTTTTCAATGAGTCCTCTCTTCAATTAGGTGGCCAAAGTATTTGAGCTTCAGTTTCAGTATCTGTCCTTCCAATGAGCAATCAGGGTTGCTTTCTTTTAGAATTGTCTGGTTTGATTTCCTTGAAGTCCAAGGAACTCTCAAGAGTCTTCTCCAGCATCACAAGTTGAAAGTATAAATTCTTTGTGTTCAGCCTTCCTTATGGTCCAACTGTCATAGCTGATCACATCCAGCTTACCTTGATTCATAGATCTTATGT
This sequence comes from Acrochordus granulatus, assembly GCA_032468055.1. NCBI lineage: Eukaryota > Metazoa > Chordata > Lepidosauria > Squamata > Acrochordidae > Acrochordus > Acrochordus granulatus. The sequence continues at coordinate 70,143 of JANHZU010002420.1, read as the reverse complement.
TCCAGGTTCCTATGCAATATTGTTCTTTATAGCATTGGACTTTCATCTTTAGACACATCCACAGCTGAGCATCTTTTTGGCTTTGGCTCAGCCACTTCAATCTTTCTATAGCTACTTATATTTGCCATCTGCATTTCCCCAGTAGATATTGGACACCTTCTGACCTGAGGGGCTCATATTCTGGTGTTATATCTTTTAGCCTTTCATTACTGTCCATGGGGTTTTCTTGGCAAGGATACGAGAGTAGGTTGCCATTTCCTTTTCCAGAGTTCTGTAGCTCATTTTTCACCAGATGTCCAGGAACTGCAACATCTAGCATGGTTCTTGACTTGGGTGACGACCGAGCCGGTATGGGTTTCTTGAAATTACATCTCATATTTGTTATAAGGGACACACTCTTTATCTGATTAAACCTCTTAGCAGGACATAAGAGATCCATTCCATTGTGTTTTTCTTTCGCTAGCATTACTTAAAATTATTACCAACCAATACCATTTGTTTATCTATTATTTTTGTTCTTCCAGCACATAACAGTCAAGTCCATTTGTAACTAAAGCCTTATATTTTTCTAATTGGATATCCTCAGAAAATAGAGAAGTCACCCCTTACAGCTTTCTCAGCTAGTGGGAGATTTTGGCAGCAGCCTTTTGGTTACAGTGATTTGCAAAGGACTGAAAGAAATCTTTCTAGGACATCCCATGGGAAAACAGCATCTCCAATTTAGGACCAGCTTTGATGTGAAGAGGAGGGAGGGTCTGCAGATACTTTGGAAATGTTACTTTGGTTGATGCAGCCTAAAACCGCATTTCAGAAAAACAAAGATCACATATGTATATTTGAGTTCTGATTCCTAAGTTTTTTCTGTTACTCTGCTGCTTTTCAGCCCATTTCTTCATCTCTCTTCACCTCTTGATCAAAGTTATTAATGAAAATACTGAATGGTAAAGTACCTAGGGCTAATCCTTCTTTCTATTTGATACAATGTGATGAGCAACCACTAGTGATAATTCTTTAATATAATGTTTAAGCCATTAAGTCAAGTATCTACTTAATTGTCAGAAATCCTGGCAAGATGATGGTTTGTTGAGAGTTGTATTTCTCTCTCTGCAAGTTGTAAAAACAACACTAACCGTAGTGAAGAAAACTGATAAAAAATACCAAGTATGTTGTTTTTTTCTCACTCTTTTAATTTTGGACAGATAAAATGCCTTGTGCGTACAAGGTATAGTTCTTATTTTCTCTCACCTCTTCCCATGAAACAGATGGCTTCACCTGGACAGCCCTCACTGCTGTGGTTGACTTTGACTGAAACCTTCTGAAATCTCTCTGTGGAGAGTGATTTTAACAGCAGATTCCTTTGGATATTTCTGTATGATATAGGACAAATGTTGAGTGGTTGTTGATGTTACCAGAAATTAATCAATGACTTTCAGAAGATGCTATTAAAGGAGACCTACTGTGGGGCAAAAGGGTATTTAAAACAAAAACAAAAATAGCCAGATCTTAGGTGGAAAGTAAATTAATTTCTCTAGACAACATTAAAACAAAGTCAAGAATTCAAGAAAAAAATCTTGCTCTGAAATTTTCTTATAAGAAAGATGAACAGCCCCTTCTCACAAATGCTACTGAGAAATGCTTTCAGAGCATGTAAACCATGATGAATTGCTTGCTTCCGATTTTCACATGCCCTCACAATATAACTGTCTTTGAAGTCCTAAACCTGCAGTTTTGTACTTTTAGACTTCGTACTTTAAGACCTTGGCACTAATCCTATTTCTACTCTAGACAATATTGTATCTAATACTGTTGGTTGTTTTGAAACAATACTTACTTCGTGGAATAGTACTGTTGAGAAATATAATAAAATGGAGATTTTTCATAAACTGATAATAACATAGCCTGAAATTGTTTTCTGAAAAGGAATCTATATTCTCCCTAATGAAAAATATATTTTGATTAGACTGGGTTGATCAAATTCATGTAAGCAGAAAGTCTGACAATTAGCAGACAGATAACAAATATAATTAAGAAATCCTTTAATTTTATAGCTGAATAAAGAATTTTGGATACTAAAGGATACTATGTAATTTTGGTTGTAAAAAAACCCTGATAATAAAAATTTAGACTGTTAGATCATCTGGCTAAGTTTTTAGGATCCAAACAAAGGTAAACTGATATTTTATATAACTGCTTTGGTTTGAGGATTATAAATTAACCAATTCATTGTAGATGAGGATTTAATTTTGCATCCATTACTGAACTAGAACCAAATTTCAGAAATCCTAGAGTTGGACTGCTCTTTGCACAAACATTCAGGAATTCATTTAGCTGACACAGGGAGACAGTTATATTCAAACAAGTTTATGTTCAGTATTGGATTATTTTTTAATATTCTAATCAATGGTTAATTTATTTCACATTACAACACTAATTCAATTGTATTAGATTATAGGAAAAGAGATGGCAGAGCTAGGGGAAGGAGTAAAAAACGGGATTCATCTAGAATCACTATGTAACCACAAATGCACAAGATCCAACTCTCCCCAATTGCCATAGAATCTTACCTAACAACCATAGGTTCTGGACTGTTAGTTGAGTAGAATCTTTACTCTGTAGGCTTTAGCAATAGATAAATTAATTTGAATTTGGATATGTGGATCTGGCCTTTCATGCCTGACAAGATGGTGGTATTTTAATAACTCTTTGTAATTTGATGAACAATTAGATATAGATATACATTTTTCAAAATATAGGCTATAAATAGTCCAATAATAGCTTACATGTTTAAAAAGAGAGAGAGAATCACATTTCAGAATTAGAAAAGGAAGTAAAAGAAGCTTTTGAAATATACAATAGAAATCAGATACTGGAAGAACATCACACATTTAGTTTATTTAAATTGGATCTTAATTATATATTCTCAATATTGAATATTTGTTAAAGTGCTTTAAACATATGTACTGGGAAGAAGAAGAAAACCCTCATTGGCTTGTCCTTTGAAGCACCCCAAGAAGTTTTTAATAGAAGAGAAAACAAGTTTGGTTGACTTATGTAGATTTATTAACTTTCTCTGAAGGAGACTTTAAATTAAAAACAAGGGAAGCATTGGAAAAACAGGGTTTTTCATTCAATTATTTGCTTATGTTCAATTATTGGAAAGATTGAAATTGGATATAAAAGATTTTGTTTTTACAAATGAGTAAACTGAATTTGAACTGGATTTGTGTATCAATAATGAGTATGTCATTGCCAAGATGTATAGACTTTTATTGAACATGAATATATTAAATACTGTATATATATTATAAATATATATATTATTAATATATTAATACTGATTAAGAGAGCATTTTTTTTTGGATATAATATAATGCTAGATCAGCGGAAGAACGTGTGGAGTAAGGGAATGAAATTCATTTTGAGCTACAATTTGAAAGCTAATTTCTATAAGATTCTATAAGAATCTTATAGAATCTATTATAGATTCTTATAGAATCTTATAGATTCTATAAGATTCTATAAGAATCTTATAGAATCTATTCTATATAATCTATTCTATAATAATATAGAATCTATTCTATATAATATAATAATCTATATTCTATATAATCTTATAGAATCTATTCTATATAATTATATAGAATCTATTCTATATAATTCTATAAGATGATGTATCATTGGTATTTAACACCTGATAAATTTTGAAAGATGTATAATAGGTTGGAAATGTAATCATTCTGAAGGCACCTTTTATCTTCTAACTGGATATGCCAAAAGGCTAAGCATTATTGGAATCAAATGTGTACTTTAATTCACAGAATTCATCAGACAAAGGTACAATTGAAACCAGAAATTTTTCTTTTAGTTTTGATGGATAAGCAGATGGAGAAAAAATATAGGACTTTGTTTCTGTATATGATAACTTCAGCAAGACTTTTGTATGTAGAGACAGAAAGACCTATGGATTCCCACATGGAAGAATGGATGAAGTTAATAGAACTAGCTGAGATGGCAAAATTAATTACCTTGATTTTTAAAAAAAGACTTTGTCTAACTTTGTTGCTATGTGGAAACCACTTTTGGACATTTAGCTAGAAACTGAAGGAAATGCTACATTAATTTTGAGATTTGATGATTAGAATATTCATGATTATAGAAATACTGGGTATTATTGAATCATAGATCAAAAGGTTACTGTGTTTTAAATTTGTAGCTATATCAAAGAAAGTTAACACTCTGCCATCACCTTTCCTTTTTAATAATTTTTTGCTTTTTATATGTTATCTTTTGTAGAAATTTAATAAAAAAGAACAGTTGAAACAACTTAATACTTCCAGTAATAATTACTTTCCAGTAAGCAAATGAATTTTTATTCTTATAAATCTTGGTTGCCTGTTCAATGGATTGCCCAGAGATCTGGAATCATTTTTCCCAGAAATCTTGGCTGCCCATTCAACAGATTCAGCTGCTTTTAACTTTACAGGAAATATTTGTCACTACTAAAACAATGACATCTGAAAAATACCTTTGGGGGGAGTATAAATATGCTCTTTTGGGGCAATAAACAACTTAAAGAGAATTTGGCTCCTATTCTGTTAAGATACATAAAGAATCTTCTGAAAAAGAGTTTCAAACAGCACCCTACTATGAAGTTTCCTGAACAGCTATTTTGAAAGGCAAAAAGAAGTCTATGAATTTTGCTAGGTATTATCCAATATTCTTATAAAATGTTGATACCAAGATTGTACAACTACTTTGGCAAGATTATGGAAGGGATTACTTTCAGTAATATATTTTACATAGTACGGTTTTAAAAAAGAATGTCAAACATCTAATAATATCAGACTATGGTGGATAGCTTAGAAAAAGCCTGTTTGGTCTAATGATTAATACACCAGACTAGAAACCAACAGACTGTGAATCGTAGTTCCACCTGTAATGTAGGTATTTCTTAGATAAAAGCTTATTATACAGTTTCTCTGTTTGGGTAATGATGAATGGGATTATCTCCTGTGGAATCAATATCAGACATGGAATACGTCAAAGATGTCCCTTCTTTCCTTCAATATTAAATTTGATGTTGGAAAATTTGGCAAGCAAAATCTGAATATAAGTTGTTATTATATGAAGATATTTGGGATCATTTTGATTATTAAAGGACTTTACGTAGACATATGGAAATGGTACAGAATATGATAAACATTCTGCTACACAGCAAACTGAAAATAGTTAAATATGTCAATTGGTAATAAGGTATTCCTAGGTGTAGGCTTTTTTAAGAAGGATTTGTTCAATGTTCTAATTCTATCAAATAACTAGATAGAACAAAATACCTTGTTTACTTGGTTTAACAAAATTTGTCAATTCTTAACCTTTAAACTAGCTTTGTATCAGCAAAAAGGCAAGAGTAACACAATGATTCCATAAGGTCTGGATTTACAGTGTTGTTTAAAATTGGTTTGTTATGATCTATATAAATATTACTATTTTAGCATTAGAGGAAAAGGATAAAAATGTAATTGTATTGCATTTTTACAATTGTATATGTATTTTATGTAAAACTTAGAATTACATTCATTAGTTTTTTTCTGTAATTCCTATTACAGTGGTGCCTTACAGGACGAGTAACTCACAAGGCGAGAAACCCGCAGGACGAGCAAAAAATTTAATCAGAAAAT
>JANHZU010002419.1:98128-108235 GCA_032468055.1 Acrochordus granulatus | reverse complement strand
TACTTCTTTCATAGAAAAATTTCTGCAGTCCTGAATCATTAAAGATTGAAAAGCTGACCAGTAGGAAATGTTGGGTGGACTGTACTTTTTAAAACAAAAAAATCTGAAGTCCACTTCATCTGTGTTTGCTCAAGCTAACCAGATATATGCCTGAACAAACATTTACAGCATTTTGTTTCATTATCTCAAACAAAAAAAACTTCAACATATTGGGTGTTCCAATGCATCCAAAGTCTGAAAATGTGTTTAACTACAGTGATAGAAGTGCAGAGCCAGAAGAACTTTTTGTTCAGGGTATTAATGATAAAAAATGACAGTACAATAATTAGGTAAGAACAAAACTCTGATTGAAGATAAATTATTTTCAATTATTTAAAACTCTGTCATCCATTTAAAGTACAATCCATTTCCCTGCAGTTACTTAGGTTCATGCCTTTGTTCCTTTTCTTTAGGATCTGCGTACAGAGGTGTCACACCAGCTCTTTTCTTAAAAACTCTAGTGGTGGTCATATTATATGCTCATTCTATTCATGACTCTAGAGCTGTTCTATAAAGCCCTTTGATATTAAACATAGCCTAAAAGATGATTAACACATCCAAATCATCCAAATCAGAATTAGATGTCATAATCATAAAAAAATGGAGTTAAACTGTGCAGAACATAACTACAAAATAAATATATTTCTTGTTATAATTTTGCAACATTCATATTTTCATTTTGATAGCAAAGGACACATTGATAGATTATACAATTGACTATAATTTCCTGCACATGAAGATCTCACATTGCTAACTGCAAGTCTTGCGCATGAAGATCTCATTTGCCAAGTGCAAGTCCTGCCTTCATGTAAATTTCACCCAAGCTTTGATCTGTAACAGATTTTAGTAAATAATCTTTAACTTTTCAGTATGAAAATGCAATGCTATATTTTTTAAGACTAAGACAACTATAACGCTTTGCAATGACAAAAAGCCAGCTCCAACTTTACATCCCTCTTCCCAGATTAGGATCTTTACCTTATCCAGGAAGCACAGCTTTTCCCGGGTCTTGGCATCCAGGATCTCCACCTCAAAAAAAAGAACACCCCTTTTAGATTTCTTAGTAGGAAGATGTGGCCCTAAATCGTTGATATTTCTTTGAAGGGGAGGACACCCCTCTATAGGCAGCAAATTCCCATCCATGCCTCTTCGCAAAGCAGTAAATCCCCAAATAATATGTTCAAGCTTCCTCCCCAATGATCAAGATTTAGATATGGATCATTCCTGATCTGTATGAAAATTTTAGTCTAAAAAGCAGCTCCTGCTGAGATTAAGATTCAAGGCTCAGTTCTTTTCAGCAATTCAGCTCAGCAAATAGAGGGTCTTCCTTTTAGTCTGTTCTGTAGGTTGTGTTCCAAGGCGTAAGTCGATAGCACAGTAGCTGAACCACTACCCTTCTCAGCTAAATATAAAACTGAGCCCAGCAAAAAACTTCTTGCAAGCAGCTTTCTGGCCAGTCAAGTCATACCAGGGAATTATAAAGCCTTTTCTTTCATTGTGGGTCAAGGAGACCATACCAATCCATTCATGTTCAGATTTCGCAAGCCATCCTTCTGGAAGCAAAAAGTATTCAAGAAAATCTCCCTTCACGGTTCATTAAAGCAGGAAGTCTGCTTGGCAAAATTAATATTTTCTAGGATATTATTCAGCTCTCTACTGACATTTATTGCCTAGAATTTTTCTCCACCAATACAGGGAGACCAGGAGTTCCTATTACAATAACACGACACAGAAGTATGGAAATCCAAGTAACAACAATCCCTAAATATTGTGAGCGGGGGGGGGGGAAGGAAGATTGACATGATAGGTTAGATTATTTAATGCTTCCTATGGCACATGGAGCTACCTTTGAACATAACTGGAAATTTCAATTGATACAAAAATGGCTGCTAAGATATGGTCAGAAACAAGATAATCAGCTTGGGTGACATAACTCTATGGAGATTTTTATGCGATAGAAATGTTTCTGAACTCAGTTTATATACTGACATTGTCTTAAAAGCTCTTAATGAGGTAAGGTGTGTGAAAGAAATCTACCACAGATTACTTCTCCATAACAAAATAGCTTAATTCTCCACAATTATCTATTATAGTATAGCGTATCAAACATCCATACAACTTGAATTATTTTTAGCTCAGAAACTGTACATAAAAAAAGCACACTTTGCTGGAACTTGTTTACAATAAACAGAATTTGCTTGCTTTTTAAAAACAACTAGACAACCCATGACCTCTTAGGTCACTGTTTCACAGACATTTCCTTATCAGATTCCTCAATGCCTTCTAATGGTATTGAAGTCTCAATAGCAGACTTCTAATATAATTGAAAAGTTACTTAAAAAATTCAGGGAGATATTCAGAGATGTGCCTGCCTTGAAAGGAGTCTATGAACTACATAACACAATCAAACATAATCAGTTGACCACAGGAAATGTTGAATGACATTTGTATATTAAAGTTATAAAATGCTCTATGATAATTTTTATGTCATAAAATGTTTTATAAAATTTGCCAAATTTAGATTGTATAGGAGTCATGGGTCCAGGATTTTGGAAACATTCTGTAAATTAGTCCATTTGAGGTACCTTGGTTCAATTTCACCCAGTTAAAAGTTACACATAGACAAATTTAGCAGTATATGGATAGATTAGTAGAATGACTGACAAAACATAAAAATATGAATGCTTCGATCAGTTCACATTACTTATAGAGGACTTAATAACACAAAGGTTTTTTTATTTATCTAGTTTTAACAACTACATAAATAAAATATTAGTTTCAATATTTCTATTTAGTTCTGAAAACAGTTCATACATAGGGATTTTTTTTCTGTCAGTTTTAAGATTGCACAATGGTTTTTCTAGAAAAATCCATCAAACTCCATTGCAACATACTTTTTAATCATGCTTTGAAAATATTTTATTTCAGAAAATTTCCAATATTTAATTTGTACTTTGCCATTGTTTTATGAGTATCACCCATAAACTGCTGTGAGAATGAGGTCACTAATTTAAGCAGATATCAAAATAATAGTAAGGGTAAAAGTCTATATTCTTATTTCTTTGTATAAACACAGTGCAACAGACACTTTCCAATTCCAACAGCCTTTCCAATTCCTTTGCAAAACAGATGGCAACAAAGGATTTTTAAATGTTTGTGTTCATACAGAATGCCAGGTTCACAATTATTAAAATGTATGTGCTGATTATTCTTTTAAACAAGTAGCAGTTCGAAAGCATGTAAAAATGCAAGTAGATAAATAGCTACCATCTTTGGTGGAAAAGGTAACTGTGTTTGTGCGCCTTAACGTATAGTCATGCCAGCCTCACAACCAGAGAAACATCTTCAGACAAACATTGGCTCCCTTGGCTGTGAATTGGAGATGAGCACTACCCTCTAGCATTGGCCATGACTGGCAGAGGAAGCCTTTACCTTTAGGAAAAAATTAAGGAGACTACCAGACTGAATAGAGATACTCTATTAATGATTCCATCATTAAGCAACGTGGTCACAAAGTGACCACACCTGGCTTACAACATTGGAATCAACTCTGGTTGTTAAAAACAATGTCACATGACCATGACTTATGGCTTCCTAACAGATTCCCCATTGACTGTTGGAAACAGCTATGAAAGTTACAAATGGCAATTAGGTGACTGTGGGACATTGCAACCATTATAAATGCTCATTGATCGCCAGGCACTCAAATTTTGATAACATGTCTTCAAGGACCAGTCATATACCTTCTTTTTCAGCGACATCATGACTTCGAATGGTTGCTGAATGAGAAATTGGTAAGCAAGGACTACCTGTAGTTTAACTCAGTGAATTAAAAGTCCACAGCTGGATTCTTTTCTACTTTGTTATGATTTACATCCTTAATCACTTTACTTATATGAAACCTCCATGTTCAGTGTCTATATACTGTACTTCTTAATGTCTGATAATAAGGACACAGTGCAGGGGAGTGTTGCTATCTGTTCAGTATTATAGCTGTCTCATAGTTATTGCAGACTGCTGTTATGAACTGGACTGATCCTAAGTTTAATTGTTCAGAATTCTCTGCTACCACCAATTTGTCCTACCCATCCAGAAGTAGAATCACTCTGACTGTTCTATTTTCCAATACTCACGGGCATTTCAAAAGTATATTGTTGCCAGCTATATCAAAAGCCACTGAGACATCTAAGAGAACAAAGATGTTCAAGCTTTCTCCCTCCAAGTCCTGCCATAAGTCATCTAAGACAGTCAGTAATATTGACTACCAACTTAATCTCCTAGTCCTTTCACTGGCCATTTTAACCAGCCAGTTCCACAAGTGGTAGAGTGTAAAATCATGGAGAACAAGCATAGCTTCCTGTATCAGGTCTTTGAAATTAAATTATGTTATCAATAAATGAAAAGGAAGATAAATTATGATATTCTAAAGAGCTTTTGGGGAACCAAGAACTCTGTCCAAAGAAAAATAAATAGAAGATTGTAAAAGCTATCTTCCAGTCTATAAGCACATACCATCATATGTCAAAAATGTCCAAGATCACTCCAAAAGATATCAGGAAACCTGGTGTGATTGAAAGGTAAGGACATACTGCTAACAATAAGAGATTTATTGTTTTTATAGCAAGTTCGTTGTCAGATTATGTTTTCTAAAAGTTAAACAATCTGATAAAACACTGAGCTTTTTTTTAAGGGGGGAGGTCTTAAATTTAATATTAAATATTAATGGGCCTTATCATCATCCCCTATTCAAACAAAATTGATATTTTGTTAATTACAAAGTACTAAATTCCAAAACCTTATACATATTTCCTCCTAATTTTCTTATTTTATTTTCAGGCCCTATTTAATTCCTGTGAATGAAGCAACAGGATTAAAGCAAATCATCTTCCGGTCTGACATGTTAAAATATCTAGAAAGAGGATAAGCAAAAGTGAAAGCATGAAGGAGCTATTTTTCAGTTTTAGCCCAATGAATGACAAATCCTTTGCAAATCAACTGTCATTATCTTGCTGTTCAAACTGAAAATACAGTAATTGGGTCTCAAATGTTAGAAATGTCTTGATAATCTATGTTTTCAAAACAAGGTTACCATTAATAACAGGATCTTGAATTGGATAAATTATACTATTATATGTATTATAATTATTTATAACATTATAAAGCTTTTCTTTATAATGTAGTCATCATTCCTTCCAAAAGACAGAAATATAATCTCCTTCTCTTATTTATATAAGAGCTTATCTCTTTGAAATTAAAAGCTGTCTTGAGTGGGACAAGAATTTGGAATCTGTTCAGCATTTCCAACAGATACCAAGGACTAGCTCCAAACAGTGGTATTAATAGAACTGTGCCTCAGACAGGAATGGTCACTCTCATACCTCAGAGCTTCTAGAACAAATAACTTATTCCAGTGGAAAGCAACACATAGATCATGCTGACCAAATTAAGCTACTGCAAACTACAATCAGTTGCGCAGCAAGAATTGAAGAATATGATCTATTAAGGGAGTGAGTAATGTCCCAAAAAATAGCAATGCTAGAGAAATGCGAGAAACATTAGAATATATTGAAAATACAGCAGCCTCCAATTGAAGCCTCTTAAATCTGTTGGAAAAATTTAAAAAATCATGGTGAAAGAAAGAAGAACACTAATCTAGAGAGAACCAACCTGATACAAAAAAAGCAAGAAGCACTGGTAAGTAAGTGTTGGGTGTGAGGGGTGAGGGAAGAGAGTGGAATGTAGATATCAACATCTGAATTGCTAATCCTAATCAGACTTGCATACACTGAAGAGACTTGCATATACTGCAGCCTATTTCAAGCACACATTTTACATAAGAATTCTTGCAAACAAGAGTGATGTTTGCTGAGATATCCACCCCACCTCATTCTTAACAAGTTGCTTGGCTAAGTATTGCAGTTAAAATAAAATATAAAAATGCAAAGAGGAATACAGCATATAGGCAAACTGTTTTCCCAGTATGTAGCCTCAACCAATTGATATGTCACTTATAATCCAATGCTGAAAACTTTTTAGAAGTCTATTCATAATGCTGAATGTTTTACATTCCTTTTAATGTAATATCCCTTTCATAAATAACAAAGGCAGACACAATCTATTCTCAAATGTAGAAATAAATTTAAATAAATACCTACATTTTTAACAGCTCTCAAAATTTTAGCATAGGGCTAAAATATTTATCCTAATTTCATATGTTAATAACTCTACATCTGTTTAGAGAGACCTGACTCATAAGACAAGCTATGGTATTTCAAGAAGTGTCTTTTCTTGTATATGCCTATCTACTAAAATTATTAGAAGTTTTGTTCCAGATTTTTTAGAACAATGCTGTTAAGTGGGATAAATTCAAGTTTAGGAATAGCTTGCTAGTTATGTGATACAATACCTAAAAAGGCTACCTCATGTCTGTTATCTTTTTAATGCCTGCAAAGATCGTTTACTAGAGCTTTCAATTTTTGATATTTTTATGCTAAGCTCCATTTAAGTTATTTATATATTATTTCTATTACATACCATTTCAATTGTTGCTTTAATTGTAATTTATATACGTATATAATGGGCTTTATCTACAAAGGATAAATCCACTGCAGAAGTAAATAAATCTGTAGTGCTTAGCGTAGGCTTGTGCTGGTAAATAACTGTAAAGTTATTAAATACATAGACCACAGCCGTCTCTAAAACACATTAAACATATGCATGGCTAACTGGTCACTGCACTCTCAATCTACTGGACAAAGAAGACCGTATATAAATTTCTCCTGGAAAATCAAAAGCAGTTCTTCAGTCCAATAGTTATGAGTAACAATTTCTTTTTTATAGTTCAGCACAAAATTGAACAGCAGACATAAGCAACAGGTATACCCAGAATCTTTGTGCCTGTAAGTATCGCTATAAACCATTCACCCTGGTTTGTTCTGAGGATTGTATCTGAATATAGCACAAAGGTTTCCACCTAGAAGCAGCAGCTAGAGATAAATAGGGGAGGGGGCAGAGAACTCAAGATATGCTTGCAGTGTAATCATGTTTGGCTGGTGACATCTAACTACACGTGCATATGTAGTTGTCTAAGATAAGTATGAAGAGTATCAGAAAGGAAATTATGGTTTTGCTTCCACTTGCTCTCAGATGCAACTGAAGACAGTGCAAGAATGTGGTAACAGTATCTCTTAATTCCCCACTGATTGAAAATATTAACAACTCAAACTTTTGTCAGACTGATTCCCTGCTGTTTCTGTCCATCTAACACATTCCCAAAAATAAAAGCATTAAGAAATTTACGTCCCAAAAGATAATTTCATTACTTATAATAGTTTTATTCTATAATTTAGATTGGTTCTTTAAGATACACAATCTACAATCAGTTGCTAAATTCAAAAGTTAGCTTCCTAACACAATTCCTTAGGCAGTTTTACTTTGTAATCCAAGGTAGTTAAAATGTTCTCAAGTAATATTCATACATGTAAAAACTAAAAAGCAATGTGCATTTTGTAATAGCTTTACCATCCTTGAACTAGTTAGGAAAAGATAGTTGGCAGATATCTGGACAATTTCAACATTTTTTCAACAGTGAAGATGTGAAAATAAGTTAGACTTGACTTTCCAGTTTGTAAAAGGGACAGCAGTGGGCCAGGTGCCAAGAGGCTCCTGGAAAAATATTTGACACCTTTCTGAAAAATGCAATGAAGCATCTTTGAGATGTAGCAAGATGGTTAAGTAGAGGTGTGGTGGCACAAGCGGTTAAGATGCTAGGATTGCTGGCTGGAAGGTCAGCGGCCCAAGTTCAAGACTTGGTGTTGTGGTGCAGCAGGGTGAGTTCCTGTTGTTCGGCCTCAGCTCCTGCCAACTAGCAGTTTGCAAGTAGATAAATAGGTATCGCCTACACTGGGGGGAGAAAGGTAACAGTATTCGTGCACCTTTGGTGTCTAGTCATGCCAACCGCATGACCACGGAAGCGTCCTCGATGAACTCTGGCTCATTGGCTTGGAAACGGAGATGAGTGCCACACCCTAGAGTCGGTCACGACTGGTAGGGTAACCTTTCTTTTCACTTTAAAATGGTAATTACCACTCAGACATTTGCTCAGACACAAAGATAAACTGAACTATAAGCTCAATAAAGAAATGTGTTCATACAGTGGTTCAATATAGGCAGATGTTGTTATTTCGCAGTGTTATAGGTACTGTTACAGGATGTAAGCTGTTCTGAGTAACACTGTCTTTTGCAATTGATTGATGATGACTTTGTATGTCGATGGTATTCAAGTGATGTTCCAGTTGTTTTGGGATTGCATCCAAGGTGCCTGTTACTACTGGTATTACCTTTGCTTTCTTTTGCCACTGTCAGTCTATTTCTATTTGCAAATATCTATATTTTGTTGTCTTCTCCAGTTCTTTATCTTCTATTCTGCTGTCTCCAGGTACTGGCATGTCCACTAACCAGACTTTTGTTCTTTCTTATCAATAATTGTTAGTCTGGGGCGTTATGTGGCAGGTATCTGTCTTTTTGAAACCTGAAGTCCCAGAGTAATTTAGCTTATTCATTTTCTATTACTTGTCTATTTTATGATCCCATTAGTCGTTGCTTGTAGGCAAATGGTGTTTCTTGCAGATCTTCCAGCACACTGTTGTTGCTACTTTATCATGCCATTGTTTGTAGTCAGTCTGTGCAATCTTCTTGAAGCAGCAAACTAGGTGGTACATTGTTTCTTCAGCTTCTTTGCAGAGGTGGTATTTGCTGTCTGAGGTTGTCTTCCCAATTCTGGGTTTGTATGCATTTGCTCTTAACGCTTGGTCTAGTATAGTACAACCAGAATTAGCCCCTCTGTTTCTTTCAATATTCCAGCTCTTAGCCATTGCTAGGTCTTGATATTATCTGCTTTGCCTTCTATTTTTTAATGCACTGGCTATGTAATGCTTTGCCTTGCCATGTCTATTTTCTATTCTTCATTTGATCTTTCTTGTATGACAATTTAGTCATAAATCAATAAGCCTTCCTGATATACTAGTTTCAGGGCATGTTCTTCACTGTCCTTCAGATATTCTCCAATGCCCTTTTTTCTTCTTCAACTGTCTGATGTACTTACAACATTTCACACCCACAACATCACTGTGTGGATGGGCAAAATCGTCATTATTTTTCTGATCTTCCTATCCAAGGTCTTTAGTTCTGCTTGAGTCCAGTCCACTCTTCCAGCTGTGTAACTAATGATTGGAACTGCCCAGGTGTTAAGTGCCTTGATAGTATTTCCTTCACTGAGTTTGGATTTCTAAGATGTTCTTCACTCTCATGATGTTCACTTCTAACCTTCTTTTTTTACTTCAGTGTACTTGATGTCATCAGCCTGAAGGATGCCCAGGTATTTGTAGTGATCGTCTTCATCCAGACTCTTGATGTGATTTCCATAGGGCATCTTGATTCCTTCAGTTTTCACCATTTTTCCTGTTGATGGTGAGGGTGGCACATTTATCTAGTCCAAACTCCATTTCAGTCTCTTGGCTGTACATATAGACATTGGTGAGTAGCGATTCTATTTCAGATGGTGTTTTTCCATACAACTTCTGATTGTCCATGTAAAGGAGAAGGATAACCTGGCAGATATTTTTGCTGTTTGATAGCTATGGCCTGACTTGTTCAGTATATTTAACAGAGGAATCAGTGCAATGACAAACCAGCAGTAGTGTTGATGAGTCTCCTTGAAAGATTCTTCTCTTGATATTAACCTCTCCTAGTCTATCACCATTGACCAGCAACTGTGTCTTCCATTGTGACATTAATCTTTGCACAAAGCTTTTAATGTTTCTACTGACTCTTGTTGCTTCTAGGCACTTGATTATCCAATTATGTGGCAGGGAGTCAAATGCCTACTTATAATCAATCCATGTTACATTCAAGTTGGTCTTCCTTCCCTTGCAGTTTTCCAGAATCATCTTGTCAATTCGGAGCTGATCTTTTGTTCCTCTGCTGTTTGGGCAGTTTCCTTTCTGCTCAGGTGGAAAGAACTTGTTTTCAACTAGATGCTGATTTTGCAAGATGTTGGCCACTTTTTAA
>JANHZU010002419.1:31933-48281 GCA_032468055.1 Acrochordus granulatus | reverse complement strand
AAAAAGCAGGCATCTGGATTGGATTTTTCAAGTAGAAGACGTTTCACCTTTTATCCAAAAGGCTTTCTCAATTCTAATAACTCAATATTAGTGAGAGCTTTCTTTTTGGTATGCTAACAGATACTTCTATTTCATGTCTTACTGGACTTGAAGTTTTTTAGCAAATAAAACTTTTTAAAGACTGAATTCCATGGACCTTTCATAGGCAGGTAAATGGTTACTCACAATTCTAGCAGTTGGCAAGTATGTAATTTCATTTGGAATGTATGGCAGGGTTCATAAATTTCTCTAAGCCCAAACTAAAATAATGTTTTTGCTTGCATATGTAAAAGCCTTCCATTTTGATTTCTAATTGAGAGTTTCTTGTTTGGTGTTCTGAGCTGAACCCGGTCAATTATTTGTTTAAAAAGCCATGATTACCAACCATTTGATTTAGGAAAATGGATAACATAGCCTGTACTTGAGTTCTTTACGATGCTATTTCTTATCTTGAGAATTGAACTTGGACAAGTGTACCTGCCAATTTGCTTACAACTCTTAAATCATAGTCCTGTGCTGAAATACATGTGTAGCTAGGTTATCATAGTAATGATGAAATTATATATCCAAAGGCCTGGGATAGGCAGATATTGTTCTTTAATGATGTTAAAGGTAACATCACAAAGATGTAAGCTGTTCTGAGTAACCTGACTTTTGCAACTGACTGATAGTGATTTTGTCAATGCCAGTGGTGTTCAGTTAGTGCTCCAGTTGTTTTAGGATTGCACCCAGGGCTCCTATTACTGTTGATATCACCTTTGCTTTCTTTTGTCACAGTCTTTCTGTTTCTATTTCCAGGTCTTTATATTTTGTGATTTTCTCCAATTCTTTATCTTGTATTCTGCTGTCTCCAAGTACTGCCATGTCCACTGTCCAGACTTTTTTGTTTTTCTTATCAACAATTCTTAGGTCTGGTGTTATGTGGCAGGTGCCTGTCTGTTTGAATTCTGAAGTCCCAGAGTAATTTAGCTTCTTCATTTTCTATTACTTTCTCTATTTTATGATTCCACCAGTTCTTGCTTGCAGGCAAATGGTATTTCTTGCAGATCTTCCAGTGAACCATTGTTGCTACTTTATTATACCGTTGTTTGGAGTCAATCTGTGCAATCTTCTAGCAGCAGCTAACTAAGTGGTCCACTGTTTCTTCAGCTTCTTTGCAGAGGCAGCATTTGCTATCTGTTGTTGTCTTCCAATTCTGGATTTATATGCATTTGTTAATTAATGCTTGGTCTTGTGCAGCCAGAATTAGCCCCTCTGTTTCTTTCTACAATTTTCCTGCTCTTAGCCATTGCCAGGTCTTGTTAATATCTGCTTTGTCTTTTATTTTATTAATGCACGGTATTATTATTATATTTTATCCCACCTTTTTTATGTAATATAAGACAGTGAGCATAGCTAATATTCCTGCCTTCTAACCTCTTCACAACAACAATCCTGTGAAGTAGGTTGACTGAGAGAGGCTGATTGACCCAAAGTCATCCAGACAATTTTCATGCCTAAATGTTTAATGTTGTAAACTTGTCAGTAGGTGGTGTAGTGTTGCTGTTGCTGCTGCTGTATCATCATAGTCAAAACAGATTGGATCAATTATCCTTGCAAATTGGCTGTTATGCTGTTTTAGCCTACATCAAGATTCCATGCCTTGTAAGGGCAATGCTAGCATGAGGGCTTTGCAGCTCCCTTTCTGTAGCTCAGACAAACAATGGTAAATATGGTAAAAAGTGTGTTGATTCCTCCTTTCTCTTCATAACAGCACAAGCTGGGTGCAAAGTGCTACATTATAAAGTGTTTCTTTTCTTTTTATATGGAGTAGGCGTGGTGTTTAGAAAACAAAAATAGCAGCTTTATGGAAATGCTCTTTCTCAAATTAGCAGGTCCAGATGACTGTCTCCATATGATGTAACACAATAATAATAATAATAATTTGGTCTGAGAAATCTGGATCCATTCAGCAGTTTAGATGAATAAACCATCTGTCTGCTTTAGAATTACAATGTAGTAACATTTTCTGACCAACAGAGGTCAGGATGGTATCACCCAGTAAGTACTTGTCTTCCCATCCACCCCTGCCCCAGCCCCACTTTGTAGCCCACATTCTGTGATAGAAATATTTGCTCTGACATGAGCATCCTATTTCAGTCAACATGATGGAGCAGATACAAATAAGCATAATCTGAATTGGAATGTACTATTTCTTGCAGTAATACTGCAGAATGTTGGCCTAGTAGCAAAGGAATAAAGTTTGGGCTCTGCCTGAAATACCAATTAAATGTTAGTCCAGCAGCACAAACAATTTTAAAATATATTGGTCAGTAAAATGTTTCTTTTCCTATGAGCATCTATATGTGATTGCCTGCATGAACGTATGACTCCCTGATGAATTTGGTTAGTAAATTTTTCAAGAGGAAAGCCTTGGGACATCACTTTTGGGATAGCTACAGAATCTAGGAGTTATGTATTTCTGATTCACTCATAATTTAGAAATGTTTTCTCCCACTACTTGGAGTAAGTTTTGGAGTTTCTAAATAAGCTGTATGCACATTTTTGAAAACAGTGCTTCCTGGCTGTGTTTCTGAGATGATACACTGCTCCTCTTCATTCCCTTTTCTCTCTAATAGGCAAAAAAGTCAAGGGTGAAAAAGAATTTTCATTTCCTTAAACCTACATTCAGCTGCCTTCCTTCTCTTACTCAGCAACATACACTAATACATGTACTGTATATACACACTTTCCTTTGTGCCATACTGATTACATTTATGGGCTTGGCCAACATAGCCAGCAAAACTTGTGGATGTCTGCTTTCTTAGTCTGGAAGTTTGGTTAAGCCCCCAAGGAAAGGATACTATGGTTAACCGGTATACAAAAGGAATATTGGCAGCCTAGAAGAAAAAAGGATAAGGCAGTAGCACATACATGTCTCAGCAGAGTTCTGAAATGAGCTATGTTAGCTCAATATGAAGCAGGAGTAGTCTAGCTTTGGGATGAAACATGCAAAAGGTTCCCTGGTGAGGATTTGTGCATTTGCATATGTTTGTTAATTATTCTTATGCCAGCAACTTATTGGGGATTATTTGATTCCTCTTTTATCACCAGTATTTGTGTTAATTAAATTTTTCTGTCCTAGCTCTATTAGGCTTTTTAATATACTGGTTATTTTTGAATTCTGGTGCTGAGTATTTTCCAGAATCTAACCTGTTCCATTTAGACGCACATCACTTTTGGGATAGCTACAGAATCTAGGAGTTATGTATTTCTGATTCACTCATTATTTATAAATGTTTTCTCCCACTACTTGGAGTAAGTTTTGGAGTTTCTAAATAAATCAGATTCCCTATTTGCTCTTCAGCTCATCTATCACTGTAGTCTGTCTCCATCATTGCAAATTCCTTCCTACTTGAATGACTCATTGGATGGTTCTAGGAAAGTTGATTTTTCAACTATTCAGTTCTTTCCTCATTGGCTGAAGCTATTGTACATCAGTGTGCATCAGTCCTTCATTGTACCTTTCATCTCCATTGCTGAATTAATGTTTGCTAGTCTAAAGAAATATCATGCTTATTCCTTCTCTATATGTTATATAGTATATGTTATATCAATATGGCACAAAGGAAAGTGTGTATATATGGTATAAATATTGTTAGCCAGAAATAGAATGAATACTTTTTCAAATGGAACCCTTTTGGTTTTTTAAGCTAACCAAATCAACCCAGAATCACTTCTGTGCAGGTATCTTGGATGATAAGAGAATTGAGCTACAAAATGCATATCTTGCTTCCAGAAATTATTTGCTTTCTCAAAAAAAACTATTCTGGAATATAATATAAAAACTAGTTTTCTGTGTCCAAAATGAGATAGTCTACATAATAATAAGCCTCTTTCAAATATATTTTTGAAAATTACTAAGCTGAGTGTTCACACACACACAACTTTGTTTCATCAATGATCAGAACATAAGAGTCAGATAGCATTTTATTACAATATAGCATAATAAAAATTAATTGAAAACTTTAAAACTATACTTCTCTTCAGGTCATATAAGTATTTAATTTAATGTTGCGGGTGGGTCAGACATCTA
Source organism: Acrochordus granulatus (assembly GCA_032468055.1). NCBI lineage: Eukaryota > Metazoa > Chordata > Lepidosauria > Squamata > Acrochordidae > Acrochordus > Acrochordus granulatus. The sequence goes on along the minus strand of JANHZU010002419.1, from coordinate 44,167 downwards.
CATATATGCAACTATATTTAAGTATCTCTGCCTGAATGTATGTTTGCAGCAGTTTATAAGCTAAACCAAATTCCAGGTTTGTTTTTACATTTCAGTAAATGCCATTATTGTTTAATAGACTCTCTCTGCATCTCATATTTTAACATTTGTAATCTTTTTCTCCTCTTTTCCTCTCTAATATTCTGAGATAACATGCATTCTGAATTTGATAATTGATGGAACATGCAAAGCTGGTGACTAAAGTATGCAATGAAAAATAAAATGATTGCTATCATCTGAATCCTAATTCAGGATGAAATTAATCCAGGATGAAATTAATGAAGGCGAGATTTTCTCAAGTGTTAGGAGTATCATAGATGCTGCCTGCCAGAGAGATCACATGCGGTTTAACATACTGTATCTGTTACATTAGATCTGATACATAGAGCCCTCATATGTTCATTCTGTAGTAGAGATTTAGGTTTCCTTGCAGTAATGTCATCTTTTTGCACTACCATTCCTCTTGACTTTTCTTTTAGCCACTAAGCCTTTGGTAGAAGTAATAGAAGAATATCTTGGTGGAGCCACAGGAGGGATTCTGTTCAAGTTCTTGCACCTATGTCTTTTGATCCAAACATGGCTTATTACAGCAGCACTTTATCCATAGATGGCCTTTTGAGTAAAAAGTTCTCATCTCAAGCTACATAAATATATTAGGGTTGGAATAGCAATATTAGGATTGCCCTTAAATGAATTAAATTTGGATTCCAACATTCATAGCCTCAGCCTTGTCAGGGAATCAATACATTTCCCAATATCTGTGTCACTGCATGTATTTTGCTACTTCTAAGCACTTTTCATTCCTATTTTTATTCATGAAGCTTGGTTGAAAGATGAGTTACACTGATCTGCCTCTGTGACAGAGTTGAATTCAACATCACGCTAAGCCATTAAACCCCCTTATGCCAATCACAACTGCACACTAAACCAAAACTAAATAAATTGTATTTTGGATAAATAAATTCAGAATGTAAATCTCAGACATTGTGCTAAGCTATGATTCTGGTTTGGCTACAATGGTTGAGTTTTCAGAACACGGCAACACACCATGTTTGTTGGCTTGGCTAACAAACATCCTTTGTTTCTCCCTTTAAATGAGTACTTTGCTTGATGCTTGTTGGCTGTCAGTAAATTTCAGTGAAAAAGTTGTTGCTTGAATGCCCGGCTAAGAATAAAGGCAGGTCCCAATTATGAATGATATGAAACTTTGTTGACAAGTTAGAATTGCAGGAATCTCTGAGGTGTTTCCATTTGATAGCAACTGGCATAGAAGTAGGAAATCTAACAAGAAGAAGGCTAGGAATCTTTAAGGTTGCTCTTGCTTCTGACTAAACCGACATTGCTAACAGATTAAGGAGAGGAACCAGACATTTTATTAGCTTTTATTAGTCTGGGCATTCCCAGCTCTGCAAAGAAGAAGGCCCTTTTAGGATGTCCCCTTAAATTTACAGTGGTAATTATTTAATAATTTTCTCTCCATCTCAATTCGTGCTTATACTTAAGACCATTATTATATACATTATTAACCATGAAATGCTTCTGCCTGGGATAAATTATGTCCTCCAGAAGTGAAGAGCCTAATTTTTGCAACAAAATTACAAAGGGGAAATGCCAGGAATCACTACTACAAAGAGATCTGTACCCTCTTATGATCCTGTGGTATCGTTTAAGACCACAGCTTGTGAATTTCCCTTAGCATAATAATAATAACAAGCAATGAGATAGAACATAAGGGGCTTACTTGCTAAATTTGCATCCTATTTTTATTTGCCAAGAATGTGCTGATTCTCAAAGGATAGCTTTTTTTCAGGTGCATCCTACTGTAGGTACCTGACTATCACTTGGCAGATAATATTTAATGTTTAGAGAGGACTGATTTTGTCGTATCTAGGAACAATTTTCTGCCCAATCAAATACTTTTTTGCTCTTAAATGCAGCAGAATCACAGTCCATAACATGCTGGTTTACACTTGGTGGGTAATGGAATGCTGGAAGCCTCCCAGATGTGTATGAGTTGAAGGGGAAGGGAGCCAGACAGTTGCTCTTTGAAGGGATCCCAAGAAGCTGTAAACAGGCAATACCCTTTCCCCAAATAATTAGGCTTTGCAAATCCTTGTCAGTATAGTTAACATTATTAAGATAGTTTCACAAAGTTGTTATTAACCTGTTTCGTTTGTGATCTCTTCCTTTGGCATGCTGTTTATTGCTATTCCATGATCACTGAAAGTGACAGTAAGAAAATGCATAATGATCTTTTGGCATTTCAGGCCACAAGATGTCCCTTGGAAGAACAAATAAAATAACAGCAGTATTACAATAAGCAAGAATAGGGCATGAGTAGTCTTAACTTCTAGTTCCTCAGAAGCAAAGTATTGAAGTGCAGGATTAGTTGGTATGCACGTAACACATCTAATTTGTATTTTTTCCTCTTCTGTTTAAATAGAGGAAGAGGCCATATAGGGAAGGACTGCAGAATGTAGTACGTGTTTCCACTTTGCAAGTTCACTCCCCAGCATTGTTAGATAAGGTTTGGAAAGAATCTCATTTAAAATGCTGAAGAGCTGCTATGAGTCACTGTAGGTAACGCCACACCAGGTGAACCAGTAGCCTGAGTTGGTATTTGTGAAAATAAGTAAAGACAAAAGAAGTACATCAATCCTTAGTATCAAGACCAGGACTATTACTGTTTTTTAAATCTGGAATTATGATACAAGTTTCATAACAAATCAAGGCCATTATAAGTAAAAAGTTACACCATAGGTTCATTTTATAAAGGAGGACCTAGGGGCATGAAGAATTGGATGCCAAGCTTTCACTCTGGGATAGCCTGTTACCTTTTCTTATAATTTCAGATTCTGAGTTTGTAACTACTTTGGCAATATATTTTGCAGTGGTTTCTTCAACATTTGCTCCAGCTTTGATAGTATTTTTCTAGTCTCTAACAATTTAGTGATGGAGATATGAAAATCTATTCTCAAGCCCAAATACCTATTCTAGAGGTACCTCCAGATATGATTTTTGAAGTCTGCTTGGCACTTGATAAACATACTTACCCAGATTGTTATAATTATCACATCTACTTTATGTTTATTTTGCAACTTAAACTATTCTTAAAACAGCATGACAAAGAACGTATGTATCATCCAGCTCCATTCCTAGAATAGTGTGTCCTTCCAGTCCCAACTAGAACTTTAACCTGCTGGTTCTTTTTCCAAGACCACACACTTGGTGCTACCTCCCATAACTTAGAACAGATTTGGTGCTTTTTTAAGGGAGAAAAATACATTTGAAAGCCTCAGAATTAATTTCATTCCTTTCTGAAATCTGTTCTAGAGTTATTATTATACTGTATATCAGATTTTTTTTAAAGTGGTGATTTGAATTAGAATGAAGATTATTTAGTTTTTTAGAGGAAAATATTTATGTAACTGATGCAGCTAAATGAGTACTACAAATACATTGAAATAATTGGTAACCTTTTCTCTTTTTTTGTCAGTACTTTATTGCTTCATCCTAAAATTAAGGATTTAATTTGAGAACTAATGCTAAAATGTATTTCTTAATTTGCTCTCTGTTTATAGTTAGCACCAATGGCTGCAAAAGAAAGAAATGTTTTAGTTGACAGATTTGAAATCACTTCTCTATCTGCATTCCTTTTGCCTGTTTTTTAAAACATGGAGTCTAGTTCCACAATCTTTTTTTTTAAAGATTAATGGGACAGTGTTCGTCTCTAGAAAAGTATGCTTTCTGCTAACCTGAGAAAAAATAAGTAAAGAGAAAATAACTTCCCATTTCAGGGGACAGACAGTAAGCAAAAACTTCCTTAAGCTACAAATAACTATAGAAAAATTATCAGTTGGGAGCTGGCATTCTTCCCCTTTGAAATATTAAAAAGTTCAGCATGTTCAAGGCATATCTTCAAAAGCCAGCTTAACTGACAGATATTTAAAATCAGAAGAAATGTATATTTACTTTGTCTAAATCTTGTTTCTAGTTAGTTTTTATAATTAATTAGAATACAAATGAAACATGAACGAAGTAGAACATACCTCAGTCTTAAGAATATACCAACATGTTTGTCTTTATCATTTGTATTAAATTGTTAAGGCATTCTCCATAAGACAGTTACAGATAGCAGCAATTTGCTAGAAATTATTGTATCCTTCAAACATGAGTTACCAAACATTCTAATACATGTACAATTAAGGAAGAATAGTTTCTTTGCTGATTTCAAAAAAGCTTATGACGGGGGAGAGCAGAGGGAAAAATACTGTCTCAAGAAACTCTAGAAATACAAATTAAATCAGAATGTTTGTGAAATGAAATATTCTCAATTGGACTCTTATCAAGCATGCTAAGCAGAATTGCAGAACAACTTCTGATGTTATTCTTCCCTTTAAAATGAAATGTTCCCTTTACAATGCAAAGCATACTATGGTTAATCCTTTTCTTTTAAAAAAGATTACTTCTGTTGTAATGTATCTGGAATTCAGTAAATAAATAAGTACTCTAATAGGAAGCACTATGAAATGAGCTCTTTCAGTTTTATTAAAAATATTCAGTCAACCAAACCATTTTGGGGAGTTACATGCAAAGGGCAAGCCCTTAACTGCTACAAGATTGAGTGCAAATCAGTAAAATCTTTGCTACTTTTTCCATCTGCACCAATGACTGCACCTTTGGAGACTCTTCTGTCAGAGTTCTGAAGTTTGAAAATGACACAACGGTCATTGGACTCATTAGAGATGTGGATGGGAAGTTGAATAGCTGGCCCCGTGGTGCAGTCAAAACAACTTAAAACTGAATATGTTCAAAACTGTGGAGATGACAGTGGATTTTAGGAAGAGTCTCCTATTTCCCCTGTTACCATACTCAGCAGCACAGTATCAGCATACAGTCCTTCAAGTTTTTGGGCTCTATAATCTCCCAAGACTTGAAATGGATGGCTAACATTAGCATCATTATTAAGAAGGCACAACAGAGGATGTAATTACCGCGTCAGCTCAAGAAGTTCAATCTGCCCTCAAGAGCTGCTGATATAGTTCTATAGAGGAATCATTGAGTCTGTTCTTTGTACATCTGGTTCAGTATAGCAACCATGCAGGACAGGTACAGACTCCAAAGAACAGTCAAGACTGCAGAAAGAGTAATTGCAGTTAGCCTGTCCTCCATGGAGGATCTGTACACTGAGAAGGTCAAAAGAAGGACGGAGAAGATATCTGCACTCTTCTCTCACCCTGGATATAATTTGTTTGAACCTCTTCCCTCTGGATGGCACTATAGGGTATTGCATACCAAAACAACCAGACACAGGGACAATTTTTCCCCATGCCACTATTCAGCTGAAAACTTAACTCACTTTATAATGCAAGACACAAAGTGCAAAGAATTCAAATTTAACCCAGAAGTTCTGTCTAGTGTGTACTGTCCAAGGCTTTTTCTAATAGGTTTACATACTTATCAATAGATCTTAGTTCTAATCCTACACTTTATAATATTCCCTTTCTAATTGCTGCATGTTTTGGATGCACACTTTGCTGTTGTCTAACTTCATTTATTATTACTGTATTTGTCTTGTAAGTGTACTGAGAGCTACTGTAGCAGAGTAAAAATTTTTGTGTCTCTAGGTGCTTGGCCAATAAAGTATCTGAATGTGATGGCAGTGAAGATACATGTGATTACAGAATAAGGAAAACAGCAATGAGATTAGGACTCTATGGCTCATAGTTTCACTACTTCAAATCTTGTTTAAAGGAAGTGAGCAAGGACACATTTCAGCACCAGTTCTCTTCCTCTCCAACAAACCTTGGCAGTAGTAAAGTTATACTTAATTGAAGGATCCATCTAAATTTGGCCTGAAGATGGAATGAGTCTGCTGAGGCAACCCAAAGGAAATGGGGGCTTCAATTTGTCAAAGAATACACATTCTTTTCATAGGAGATCTGCAATGATACCTGGAACTATGACAAGTGGCTTGTGCAAACTGTTTATGATGGCTTTCTTTAAATATGCAAACATTTCTATGTATTGCATCTACTTAACTTTTTGGTAATGCTTCCTTTGGTTAATTATAATGCTAGATTTTGGCCCTTTTCCATTCTTAAGAGTTGTGTATCATTAGCAAGCTACAGATTTCCTTTTTGTTCCACTGGAAGCAGCACTCTATTCTAACTTAATAGACCCAGTGTCTAAGGCCCACAAAAATGTGAATTCTAAATTTTAATAATGATGATATGTGATAGCCATAATTACTCTGCAACACTTGATTATTATTACAAAATAATACTTAGATTATTTACTGTTCCTGTTTCTTTGTAAAAATATGAAGAAAATATTGAAATCATATGAAATACATTTGCAGTACCATTTTGTTTATGGAAGGAAGGCACTGTAAAGGCAGCAAAAATATCTTGGGGCTCACAAAAGTCATAATATGGCCTGGTATATGCCATCATCATCTTTGGCATAGATTCTCCAATTTGTTCTTAAATGAAGTTGCATTCTTAAATATAAGATTTACAACAAGCCATGCCGGAAAGAATTGTAGAACTATATATATGAAAGTTATGACTGGGGTAAGTAAACGATTGCTATCATTTCCCTATTTGGAATGAGTGAAAGCAAAGCCCTGTATTAATCATTTTTTAGAACTATCATAAATCAGATTTCCTGACATTTTACTCTTCTTATTGTGGGTATATTGTCCTATGATTGATACTGCCAGTTCAAATTCTTTTTTATATTTTACATATCTTCCCTTTTCTGTTTTGATGGTTATATATTGTCTTATATTTTTTATTCCAAATAGCCTACATAATTCCATTCTATATACAGTATTATGTATGTACTTATATCAACAATACCAAAGGATCTAATGTTCTTTGCTGGGGATTTGGACTCTTGATATTTTTTTATTTGAGTATGAATTCATAACTAAGTCAATGCTAATAATAAAAAAAGTATCTGTTTGGGTCAGAGTCTGTGTATATGCTTCTATTTCTATGATGTTAACTAGTTGCTGAAAACCTCATAAATGTGGGTCAGCAGTGGCACGCCCCAAAACTAAAGAACAGTACTTGATTATGAATGCGTATTATTGACTAATGACAAATAAGCCATTCAGTTCTAGCATGGGGACATGAAAGTAGGTCATGCTGTTTTGATTTTTAAGTTGGGATTTCTGTGTGCAAATCATATCAAACCTTAACAAACATGTTCTTATTTTGTTCTAGACATGATCAGTCAAAGGTCCAAAGGCAAAAATAGTGGATGTGCTCAGCTTGGCACAGGAAAGGGCACTTTGCGTCTTCGTGCCAAGGGACCAGCCACCGTGGAAGAACAGGTGTGTGCTGCATGGTCCCAACTATACTTGGCAGAAAGATAAGTAGCACTACTGAGAAATTGGAGTTCTTTCTTCCATCTAAGAATAAGAGAGAGTAGATAGTTAGAAAGGTCTGTTGAAAGGATGTTTTGCAATTTTACAAAGCATCACTTCTGCTGCCTCATCTTTCAGTGACTCATCTTTGTTCCTTACACTCCTATGTGGCAAAAAAAATGGTGGGAAAAGGAGAGACTGATAAGCAGAAGCAATAATAAAAATAGGCTGCTCTACCAAGCTTATATTTTCAGATCTTAGATCAGAATTTTTCCTCCTCAACCCCTTTCACATTCATTCTTTTAATATTTTTATCTTCCAAGGTATTTTGCTGCATTACGTAACTAATATCAGTCCTGTTTTACTGGATATAGTTATGGGGATTGTTTTTCAGTTAGCAGAAGGAGAGTATTGTTGCTGTTTTGGCAATAGTGCATTGTTTTTTCTTTCTTTTTCACAGCCCTCTGCATTTGAGGAAAAGGCCATTGAGAAAGTTGATGATCTTCTGGAGAGCTACATGGGTATCCGTGATACAGAGCTAGGTAAGTTTTCTCTGTAATCTGGATGCTAACTGCTAAGAGATAATCAGTGAGTTGTGGCTGATAACAGCCTACTCCTACCTGGTTTTACTGACCCTAAGAATAGAAATAAATGCTTATTTCCAATTTTTCTTTCTCTATAGCTGCTACCATGGTGGAGCTGGGCAAGGACAAGCAAAATCCTGATGAATTTGCAGAGGCATTAGATGAGCAGCTGGGTGATTTTGCCTTCCCAGATGAGTTTGTCTTTGATGTCTGGGGAAGCATTGGAGATGCCAAGGTTGGGCGCTACTAGGACTATAAATTTGCTGGACCCCACCTACAGAACCTGTGGACAGACCAATGGTCAATCTGGCACACTACTGCACCCTTCCTTTGATGTTGGGTTCATGTATTGGGAGGGATCCAAGAGCAAGAAGTAATCTGCATTATTGACTGGAGTGTAATATGAACTGGGGGCAGAATTTCTGCTGCTGTTGCTTGTTTCTAGCCCCCTCTTGTTGGAAATTCCTTCAGGCCTGGATCCAATCAAGGCACTCAGTTTGCTCTGTTTCCTTGTCTAGGTGCTACCAGTTGCCTCACACAGTTTGCTATTCTTAGAGAGATGTGGCTGCTGCATGTTGGATTTCTAAACTTAATCTAATTTGAGAGACCATAACTGAAATATCAGTTCGGGTTTAGATGGATGACAAGCAGTTTTATTTGAGAATCAGATACTCTGCATGGAAGCTGAATTAAGTAGCGATGGACAGAATTGGCTTTCCAGTTCTAATAAAACTGGAGGAGATAAGTGAGATTTCAGTAAAGCTCCTAGCTCTGCATATTTGCTCTGAGCAGGTTGGTGCCTAAGGAGACATACTCCCTGAAAGCTTGATCATCCTTCACCAGTTCACCTGTCATATGTGTTGGTACAAGGTGCATACGGACAGCCCCTCCCATTTGGGAACATTGCATCTGCTCTTTGTGCCCTTGATCCGTGTACCTTACATAAACATTACATAGAAAATGCAACAGTGATGCTTCTGCTCAAGGTTAGTGCGAGCTGGATTAGCAAATAATTTTCTTTCCATCCATTCCCAACGTGTATTATATGTGCACAAGTAGAGATCAGTTGTTAAAGAGCTTCCAGTAATGAAGTATAACTGCTGATTCTGCCTAGACATCAATTGCTGAATTTGTTTTGGCCAATGGCCTCAAAAGTTGTAGCTGAGAAATAATTCACAGCACAGTCAATAGTTTTAGAGAGCAGGTATAACATACGCATGTAACATCTAACCAGTGTACCTGTCCTCATGTAAAGATCTGGCATTTTCTGCTATTGAATATTACTCTCTCAGAACCACGTGTGGTTTTCAGCCTCATCCACTCTGCCCTTTTTAACTCTATATTTGGGCTTTTAATCCCTGCCAGTTTTTGATGTGTGGACAGTACAAAGGCTATTGTGTGTGTTCTCTCTTTCAAGGGATGGGACTGTACTGAATCATTAGATCAGTAGCATTTTCTCGTCCACACCACTATTTCTTGGAATATTCCCCTTCTAGACTGGCTGTAGCAAGCTCCTCTTTTTAAAATATGTTTTTCAAAATTGGGACTCTTTCCAGGAGGGGCAGCAGCTGGAGTCCCTTGTTGTCTAGGTATGAGCATACCTTTCTTAATGTCTTCTTAACTCATTTTGTCCTGCTGACCTACCTCCTAAGGGTTGGCTCAGTTAATGCCTCCTTCTTGTTATTTATATTCTTTCAATCATGTGCTCATACTCAAATCCTGGGCCTCTCCCCTGTGCTACAATCCATTATGTAATTCCCCAGTAGTTGAGAAACCTCCTTAACATACATCTTACAGCCACAGCTCATCTACTGTATCTCTAAAACACTAATTCCAGGTAGGATATGGAGCTTGCCGACCTCTGGATCATACCTCAAGCACAGAGCAATTGAGACTTCTGCTAAGCCTTGCTGTTTTTTGTGTCCTGGCACTGGAAACCTCTTAGGGAAACCAGGCACCATGTCCTCCTTGGGCATATTTTTGTATTCTGCAAGTAAATGGTCTTTAAGATAAAATATATCAATACTATTAAACTGTGTGCATGGTGATATGTTTAGAGCAATTAATTACAATTAATGAACTGATAACAATTGAAAGAAGACAATGAATCTGTGGAAGGGGTTGGATAATCTGCTTTACATATTGGGAAAATCCAGAGCGATACTGAGGAAACCAGCTGCAGAGTAAAGAATTTAGTCTTATTTTAGCTTATTTTGCAATGTTCCCTTGAGAAACTTTACTGTCCATTACTTTTCTCAAACTTTAGAAATTTCCATCTAGATCTGTGCCCTGCCACAGCTGCAGTTTGAAAAGAATGGGTATGGGATGACAGCAATGAGTCCTCTTCTTGAGTTGGCATACATCCTGCCCACTGTGCTCATGTGGAGCAGTCTGTAGATTGCCGGAAAGGATTCTATGGGTAAACCTGAAGCAGAGTTTTATTTTGTATGGATCAAACAGTTGTATTTCAATAGGCACTGCAATGACTGCTGAACTGGATGTTTAGTCCAATGCAGTGGACTTGTGATTTTTGAAAGCTAGTTTCTTCACATCCATCCATTCATATTCTTCTACATAACTTGAGTCAAACATTAAAGTTACTGGACACATTTTGAAGAATCTTTAAAGATCTATCTTTAAGAATGATGTCTGTCTTTAAATAGATATTCTAAAGGGGAAGCACTTACCCAAAGACTTCCAGAACTGCTTTACAAGAGCAATAGCATCATGATCTTTGACCACAGGCTTTCCATAGAGAAGAGGCAAAAACCAGTGCTGGCTTCCCAGTTTTTCAAAACCATTTTAGGAGACTGGTGAAAGTAAGTGCTAATTATGATGGCCCAAATCAACTGCCCCACTCATCTAAAGGAAAGAACAACACTGCTTCTCCCTCTTATCTGCATCCTTTTTAAGTGGCTTCTATTACATGGCATTCACATATCACAGCTTTTCTGCTATAGCCAGTCGTTGCAGATAAATGATAGGCTTTGTCTCAGTTGCTTCTGCCAGGATTTGAGTGCGACTATCATAACTGTGTTTTTGAGAAGAACAGAGCAGGAATAAACATACTGCACTGCTAATTAAGTTTGGGCTAGGAAATGGGATAGCTTCCCCCTATGGGAGATAAATACAAACAATGAGGTAGGAAGAGTCCGTTTGTTTGTCTGTTACTGGATGCACAAGATGAGATGGTATTCAGGTCTAATCTAAGACTCATCTGCTAGGTGGAATATTTTTCCATCTCTCAAGGGGTTAGCACAGTAGAGGAAGGCTGGAAGCATCACTGCTCCTAGCCTATTTTTGAAGGGGGTCTTGTCTTTCACTGTTCAGAGGCAGTTCTTTTCCCTATCAGTTAAAGTCACTAGCCTCCAAAAGTATGTTCCAAACTAATTTTGTGTACTAAAGCATTTGGGATGATGTTTATCAAACTTGGGTGACACATTTTGATTTTGTTTTATTTGCCATCTACTTAGATCTATTTAAATGTATGTATAAAAGCCAAATTAGAAGACTACTGGAAAATGGTGGGACTACAGATTGGTTTAGAATTAGCCAGCTCTCCTTACTGAAACACTAAGGGTTCCCTGCAAAGTTGCATGGCTGTAAAAATGGTCTTGTGCCAGCCAAGTAGCACTCTCTGAGATGGGCTTAATCCTCATGAATAGTCTTTGTCACACACTTCACAGCACTGTCTTGGTTGATATTTAGCCAGACAGTAGTGGGTACCAGCTGCTCCAGTAGGTTTTATATTTTAATTTTTTTGCAGGAGCCCAGAACTCAAATGGCTTTGGCTAACTTTTGGTCTGGAGCTACGTTGAATAGCCTCTCCACAGGTATAAAATTACAATACAATCCCCACAGGTTAGATGTGCATTATAAAATTGGAGGAGGCCGTAGCTGGGAAGGCTGAAGTCTAATGGTGTGAGATTCTTTAATGACCACAATCTTATCCAGAAGAGCAGCTGTTTTAGTCTTTTACATGATAAAAAGCATAGTGGCACCTTAATATATTACAGAATATCATGTACAGTCATCCTTGTGGGTCCTAGCTCACTTCCCACTTTTATTTTCACCATTCCCTCCTTGGGCTCCCTTGTCCCAAACAACACCTCTATGACTATTATATGCTCTCACAGAGCTGAACTCTGTCTGATGATGTACATTAATCTTTAAAATGCCACAAAACTGTTAGAAGAGTTTCTGAAGAGTAGATGAGTATATGAGAAAAAGACTCTG
>JANHZU010002419.1:21198-31909 GCA_032468055.1 Acrochordus granulatus | reverse complement strand
AAAAAGACTCTGGCATTCTGGTTCCATCTGTGACCAAGGTATAGACACATGGGAAAGTTCTACTAAATCATGGAGGCAACTTATATTTCATGAGGCTGAGATGAGGAGCACAGAACAAATTCCAGTTAATCTCATGTCTCAGAGCCTTTTACTTTTAATTGGCAGCAGCCTTTTACTTTTAATTTGCAGCAGCCTTATGTGATGATAAATTCCACAGGTAATCTTGCTTTGTAAAAAATAGCAGGAGCAGTAAGTTTTATTTGTCCTCAGAGTATTAATTCCACAATATTGGAGGGAGGACTTTAGGATTCAGTGTGAATCTGGGACAGCTCATGATAGGTTGACAGTGACCATTCATATAACACTTGCAAACCTTATAGTTTGGGGGTGTGAAGACATGGAATCATTGCAACTGAACATAGAACACTGGGTGGAAAATATTTCGTTGCAGGCAAGCAGCCAGCTTGGAAAAGATTGACAGATCCTGTGTGATAACTGAGTCACTGTGATCTTTTAAAAGTCTCATAAATAACCTCTAAATGTCAGACAAACACATAACTGATACAGAATTCAATCCAGATGTGCACAGCAGTTACCTGACCTATAGTCTCCCAGCTGGAACTGGCAAGCAATCTGCTCATGATTTGCCTGCTTTATTGGAATATCTTTCCCATTTCCAAAATCTGCCCCTGTTCTTATTTTTTTAACAGCCTGTTGAAATAAGCAATTTGAACACTAACCGCTCTATTCCCTTGTGGATAAATCAGCATATGGATTTGATGATCATGAAAATAACACCACTGTTAGTTGAAACCCTTACAAATTACATATAAAAGTCCTAAGAATTTCTAATATTTGATTCTTCTCCCTGATCTCTTCTTTCTCAATATGCTAATATTTTTGAAGAATAAGAGCAGATAACATACTTAAAATCACCATAAATACAATTCTTCTCTCACAAAACAGTGTCTGTGGTAACTAGCCTATCATGCAATAAAAACACTAGTATAACTCATGTGCCCCAGTTGAATTCCTGCCTTATAAACATCATTGACACAGATGAACCTGTCTGTACTTAACATCATACAGTGTTCTTGATAAGATTGGTCACTATTCCAGCAGAGCTTCAAGTGGATGTATACATCCATAACAATATCTGTGCAGAGAAAAATAGGCTTTTACATTTTTTTATCCCACCTTTATTATTTTTATAACTAACTCAAGTAGTGAACATACTTAATATTTCTTCCCCCTGTTTCTCCCACAATAACCCTGAGAGGGGAGTTGGGCTAAAAGAGAGCATGTCTGGCCCAAAGTTACCCAGCTAGTTTTCATGCCTAAGGATTACAATTCACAGTCCCCTGGTTTCCAACCTGGCGCCTTAGCTATTAGACCAAACTCATTCTTTGTTTTGAATCCTTCCTTGATCACAAGTTAGATCAAATCTCCATCTGCATCTAGGAGGAGGAGTACTGGCTATTCTTGCAAAAGCAAAACAAAAGTCAAGTTGAAAAGATCCATGTGCTGTGTTAACTCACGCAGACACTGACCACCAGATGGGGCCACTAGGCATGTTTCAAGACTAAGGTAGTAAGCCAAACACTACAGATGTGGCATACTGCACATTTATCACCTGAAAGCCTGCTTGCACAAGTCATGAAGGAACTGCCTTCCCCTGAGGCAATCTCATATTCAAAGGTTATACTGATTTAAATTCTTGTAGGTCTAGTACAGCCTGTTTATTCTGTACTTGACAAACTGATTTTGGAGCAGACCTTGAACCATATACTAGCTACTGTACGTTCTAATTTTTCAGGGTGAAATCCTTTATTTACTTACCTTATAATCTTTAAGGAGTATGTAGGACTGACTACACATTATTCAATTTAATAGTATGCTGCTTGGTCAGTTTTTCAGTTCTGTTAAGAATGTAGGTATTCTTAAGCAAGGATGTAATTTCCTACCCTGTTCCTTCCATCTAGATATAGACAACCCCTAACTTATATGCAATTCCCCCCAGCCCCCTGAAATAGCCCTATCAAAGTGAGACACCAGAGTGATAGAAGTTTGACTGAACTGTTTTTCCTTCAATGCATGTACACCTTCTTTCTAAGTTTAGAACTTACTCCAAACATTACCAATCAGCAAAGTCAACCTTTCAAGGCCTCATGCTTAAACACAAGCATGCACCGCACACCCATCCCAGCTGACCTTAGTTTATAGTCTCTAGGCAGTTTGCTCAGAGTCTGCTGTAAGGATTCTTGGGGATTGAAGTGGAATTGAAATAAAGCTTGCAAGGTCCCAAACAATACCCATTTTGGCAGTTACAAGATCAGCCAACTTGAACAAGAACAAGGCAAATACCAGTTCTTTTGAATACTGAAAAAAACAGTTGAACATTCTTGTTTGCAAATACATCTAATCCAATGGTTCCTCCAATACAATGCTGGACCATTCAAAACTAGCTCTTACAAACAGTTCAATCCCAAAAGCAATATGTGTGTGTGTGTGTACACATGCATGCATACATACGCATACCACTCTCACTAATTTTCTACGCATATACATAAATTCACTATTTTTTTATAAGGAGATAAGTGTCACTCCCAGGAGAGCATATCACTTTTTTCTAATATTCAGAATATTTATACAGGATAATGACCATTCATTAGTAAGAAGATATGAACTCCCAACATCCTTAAGGTGGTTTGCCTTAAAAGCTTCAGATTCTTTTTACCCATAGATTACAACTTACAATAGTTTGAAGACAAGAGATGCCCACAAATTTTATGTACATAATCTGTATTACTCAGTTTTTTATACTTATATTCTGGCATAATATTTGTACATTAAATATGGCAGAAGAGTGATGTACCAGGTAAGTCACCTGCCAGGGAGAAAAAGTGGAGTTTTGTTCATGTGACCCATAAATACTTGAGGAAAAGATGGGCTCCGCAGAATGATGCTTGTTTGTGTTTAAAAGTCATGGTGCATATCTCTTAAGCTGACAACTGACAAGGTGGATGATTCTTCAATCTCTTTCTCTCTATGTGGTCCAAGAATACATTCTGCCCATCTCCTCCTGGCTTTGCTCCGAAGTTGGCTCCAAGGACAATCTCATGGCTAAATGTAAGACTTTGATCCAGCTTTGGCACAGATAAAGCAGAGGGCCAACATGTCAAGTAACTCATAAATCTATGAGGTAGAATGTGACATCAAACTCCCATGTCATTCTGGACCTAAGTGAGGGGCAAGAAACAAGCCATTGTGGCAGTTCTTCCCTGAGTTCCAGCCCTGGCCAAATGATTCTGGAGGAAGGGAGGAAGAAAAACACTATAGAAGAAAAACACCCTCAGACCTGTTCTTCCCCAGAGTAATTCATCCCTCCCCACTGCAGGATGACAAAGGAAGATTAGTAGTTTGCTTATTGTGTTCCATCTCCTCTTGTGATAATCCCAGAGCAAGAAATGTTGACTTTCCTGTGGTGAGTGCAAGCAAACACCATTTTCTTTTTCCAAAATTGATTCTACTCTGTTGACAGGCTGAAGGATTTTGATGGACTTGGCATCTCTCCTCATTTAGCTAAGATCAGGATCCAAATGGCCACCAGGCTTTAACAAAATGGAAGACTGGAGAATTGGTATTGATGGTGACATGAATTACCTCTCCTCCCTCTGCAAAAGGAAGAAGGGAGGGAGGGAGGAATCAATCTCAAAAGGATAAAAATGAACTGAATATGACAATCTGTGGAGAAAGGAGAGTTCCTTATGTGGACATTCCCAGTCCACAAAGCAGAGTCTGCCCCACTGAAGTGACAGTCTGATGCAGCATTGAATGCCTTCAGTTGGTATTAGCCACCGTTACCTCATTTTCTTCTCCTTAGCAGAGATTGGAGTGAGATCAAAGGAAGAAGAATGTTTTTCTCTTTCTCACTTTCTAAGAAATTACAAGGGCACTGTAAGTCTTCAAGGCCTTCTGAAGCATTTTTCCAGATTACCACTAACTGCATACAAAATCAGGCATCCTAGCCCATATAAAATAAAATAAAATCCTATCACCCCTCTATTTTTCCATGCATATGTAAATCTGTATGAGCTAGATTCCTTCCTGTTTTCTGCAAGATTTTACCTCATAACTTGGAAAAGGGGCTCAAATACCTTTCTTTTCATAACTAGCTGCAGTTTGCCAAGAAGAATCAAAAGAGTAAAAACTCCAGCATGTTTGTCCTTTGCTTTTTAACCTCGTCAAGACAAATGTATGTATTTGCTCAAGGATTTGGCCATAGATGTAGAAAGGATTGATCAACTGATCAACTGTTAATGTATTCTCACTCAGGATCTCTAGAAACTTCCTACATTCTTCCAGAAATACCTCAGTCAAACAGTTGCTGGCTGCTTATAGAAATACTGTAAATTCCATTATCTCCAGAGTAATTGGTGGAATATTCACTGTTTTGATGAATTAAAATCACCAATTCCAAACCAGAGAGGAGGGAGAACCTTAATCTCAAGTTTATGCTCAGAAGCAATCATCAGTATGTCCAGTTGTATTTACTCCTAAGTAGTGTGCACAATTCTGTACCTTGAAGTCACACTCTTACAAAGACTTATGTCTATAGCTTATTTCATGTAATGATACAGATTTCCAACTCAATCAGTTTGCTTATCACACCCATAATTTACACACTGCTATGCTTACTTTATTTTGCATTTATTCCTGTACTTCTATATATGGTAACACAGTTTTAAACATGGAAGAAATATTAAAATTTTCAGAACTTTCATCTGGGAACAAGCCTTCCTGATATCCCACTGAACCCTTGACTAAAGTGTTATTATTAATTACGCTGCATGAAAATTTCTTAGGAATAAGATTGCTCCCTCAGCAGTGAGCCACCCAATGATTCCTCTGCTTTCATGCTTCTACAATCTGCAGGAATTAGTTGATGGTGATAATTTGAAAACATTGATCTCTTGGCTTGTTCAGAGCAAGTGCTCTGATAGAGATAGAAATAGAAACAGACTAGACAGATTTTTCTTTCTGCTCTTCTTGCTACCAGTTTGGGAACTCTCCCCACAATTCCAGGCAGTCTCTTACTAGCTGGAAATATCTGAATGTTCTCACTCTGCAGGAATCCTTTGGTTTATGGTAAAGATAGTTATGAAATTACTTCCTAAAAACAGAATTAGTTTTATGACTCAAAATCAGTAGGAATCCAACCAAGGCGCCTCTCCTCGGTTCCAGTTAATGCCTAGCCTTCCATGAACAACTAAGAATGAAAATGGTAAGATCTAAACTGAAGCCATTTTTTTCTTTGGTTCTTTGGAAGATGGACAAACACATGGGAGAAAAAGATGGTAGGTAGGTAAGTAGACAGATTAATTCTCACTTTAGATTAGTAAGAGCCTTAGAAGTCTCCCAGTTTTTATTTTGCTGATAAATATTTTGCTATTCTGAGCCTAGTACCCTTTTACTTTGTTTCTACTTTATTGGTTTATCAAAATAATCTTTTCTCAGTTAAAGTTTTGGCTAATTTCATCCTACAAACTATGAGGAATATTTTTGCACTGCCAACTTGTAGACCTCAACTACAAGAAGGGAGAAAAATCAGGGCATGGTCAGAAATTTCTAGCACCATGCTCCCCAGAGCCCTGTAATTGCAAGGGTGAAAATGGAAATGTTAACCATTTGTGCTGTATTGTAGATGATCTGGAAATAATGCTTGGCTGTCCAGTGAGGTCAAAATGTGGGAATACATGGTAACCAACCCCATTGCAGAGCAGCACTAAAACCTCTAATGCAAAAATTCTGAATACAGCTTCTACCTGCCTCTCAGGATTCACTCCATGAAAATGTATAGATCATACCATCTCCATTTGCTGCATTTGTTTTTTTCCATGCAAATATAAAGAAGAAAAAACCTGCATTGGACTTGTATCTTCCCACTTGCAAAAGACTGGACTGAGCTGAAAAAAGAAGCTAAGTCTTCCAGGTCTCACTCTTATACCAAGTGTTAAAATGCTGTGTTCTTCCAGAGGTTGGACTGCAACTCCTATCAACACTAGCCGTTATAGCTATCATAGCTGTAATAGTGGAAGCTGTAGTCACACAACCTATAAAAGGTGACAGAATTTTCATTCTATTTTATTTTGTCAACTGGAATAACCATTGTATCATCAGTACTGATGGTTAGTGAGTCATTCGTATGACCATATTGTCAATAATCTTACCCTTTAGTTTTGTATGTAGCTCAAATATAAAGTTTGTGTTTTTTCTCAAATGTGATTGCATAATCCTTCTCTCAGTACTTTGATTAGATCATAGAATACCTGTAGCAAATTACAGGACTCTGCAGATCAGCACACATAGTTTTGCCTATCCAAGGCCTAGCACTGGTAAGATTCTCCGTGACCAATGTCCATGATCTTCTATTTATGTGACAGAATAGTTGTTGATGTCTTTTCCTGCCTCAAAGTGGAATCCTGCCTCCTTCACCCTCAGGTATCACAGATATGTTATCCTAGAATGGCCAGTGTGAGGTAAACAATGATGGCTTCTTCAAATATTATGACTTGCCTCTCATAACTCTCAGCACCTATATTCTCTTCCTACAGAAGGTAATTCCCATCATTGTTTCAAGGTAAAATAAAGGGAATATTGGGGTTGCTTGTGTCACATTATTCCTTCTCTGTATAGCTGCATTATCCAACACCTTCATAATCTAGAGTTCAATGGTAAACACCATATGAGTAACTGACATGTGTCCCGCATAGCCATTCTGACCAGAATGTTTTGGTTCCAATCATTATCTGGTAACTCACTTGTAATAAAAGCTGATAGAAACAGTTACACAAATTGTTTCTACACAAGAATTTATGGGAAGAAAAACATAATTCTTTTTAGGATATGAAAATCCATCAACTTATTGTTGGTGGGGGCAGGCCTTAAGCATATGAAAATCTCTCAGTGCAATTTGATCACAAGTCCATCAAGCCCAGAATTCAATGTCCTATGAAGTGACTTAGGAACTTTAAAAGAAAAATTGTAACATGGGTGAGACGGGTATGTGTTGCAAGTAATATCTCAGAAATGGCAAGCTGAAGTGTCCTCTGACACAATCATGAAGTTTGTGAGAAGTTGACTACTCTGTTTCTCTTCATTAGGTGAATGCAGACTTCTCTGAAATGTTGCCTTCCTAAAGGGCTAGAATTATAACTCCTGGAATTCTTGACTAGCAGGCCAATATCTGCTGGAGAGCTTACAATGCAGATTTCAAACAGTTGGAGGGATAGCAGGTGGGGAAGGGTGATGGCACAAACCAGAGCTTATTCTGACCTTGTAAGGATATAAATCTGAAAACTCATTATTCACCTATCATTCCAGTGTTTTCTTACAGCCTAAAATAAATGTATTGATTTATAATAAGCACTCATTAAAGGCAATGAATTACAGGGACAGTGGAAATGCAGATGAAGATCTTCCCAATCCAGAGAAATGCTGGTGACAGATAGGTGAAATGATGAACAAATTGCAAGACATTTAAAGAACGATATGGTAAAAAGAAAGTGTAGCTTAGCCTGGGCAGACAGCTGTTGAGCCTTGGTGATCATGGTTTTAATAATGGAGAATCCGAGGATGGTTGGTAAGCAGGACACTGAGATCTTTTTGGATCAGGATGGTTCTAGGCTTGGCTAAGTACCAAAATATTTTAGGATTTAGGTGGCTGTGAAGTGAGTAGTTAGAACCACAGAGATGAGTAGGGCAGTCAATCCTAGGCAGGACTGATTAGATGGTCTAGATGGGCAAGCAAACTAAGAGGGAGCAGAACAGAAGTGCAGCAGAAGCAATCTCCCTCTTCTCCTCATTGGATCCAGCATACCCTAGTATGCTTCTCGTTATTTTGCTTCCCCTGTGGGCCCCTCTGACTGACAATTTGGATGAAGACAGGCAGACCGAAAGCTAAAAAGTGCAGCATTTTTCTGTTTAAGGAAAGCTGTTCCCCTCATCTTTCCTTTTATTTAACACAGGGGGATAGCCAATGACTGAGAAAGAAACCAGAAAGTAGCCAATGCTATTGCCATTTTTTAACTATTGCTGTAATTTTGAGAGCTTGCTTCTTCATGAGCTCAGTATTCATATGAACACAATTTGCCTTTCTTTTGCTGGGTGTGTTGATAATTGGCTCCTGTGCTCTTTCTGCTCCAAAAAGGAAGCTGCTGGGAGTGAGAAACATTGCATTCCCAGACAGAGCTGGAGGACAAAAAAACAACCCCACAGTGCTGCAGCCCAGTATATTTCCTTAATAAAAGCATAATATGGGTACTATTGGCTGAGAAGAGTTGGAACAACTGCCTTGCCTGGTCCTTCCACTCATATTCAACGTATAAGGAGATGTTCAGCTCTGGGGTTCTTGTTTGTGGGGGCAGGGATATTAATTGCTCTTCCATATTAGTAAACATCAGGCCTTGAACTCTGGAGTGCGTTTGACATTTGCAATTCATTACTAGTTTTATAGCAAAAAAAGAGGTGGTTTTGAACTTCACACCTACTGCTCATCTTGGTTGGAAATGGTTTGTTATACCACTAATGGTTTAGAAGGCAGCCCAAAGAAGTGGCATTACTGGAAAATGTGAGTTCCCACTCCCCAGCATGGTGGATGAGCCAGCCTTAGAAGAAAAACATAAATCAACTTGGAGTTTGGAGGGATGCCCCTCTTACTGAGGCAGAAATAGTTGACTCATCTCCAAAGTATCCTTTTCCAACACATCATAGACCCAACTTCAAAGAAGCTCTATGAACCCTCCTAAAATTAAGGATACAGTCCAGAAAAAAAGCAAACACTTTAAAGCTCAGATTCTGGTAGAAGGGATTTGAACAATGTACAGAACTAAAGACATGTAAAGATGCTTAAACATTGCCTGGAATGTGCTTTAACAATGAACGGTAAATAAGTGTATTTTTAATGGAAGAGTCTCAATAGTTTTCACTAGGCTACCAAATACAGCAGATCCATATACATACAAGGGCTGTGCAGAGGTTCAAAGACGTGCTTTATTCTGACAATATTTCAAGACTGCACAAAAACTCTTTTACCAAGTTGCTCTTTCACAGGACCTTCTTTTAAAATTCAAAGTGAGGGTATCATTTTACTGCCTTACATATGGCTTCTATTATCTCAATCAATTACAAAGCTTCCCCTGCCTTCTCCTCCCCTTGTAACATGCAATCTATTCATATGAGCCTGAACATTGTGGAAGACAGCTTCTTACAAGCATCAAGTGCAAAAAAATTCTTGTCTCTGTGTTTACTTACAACTGTTCACTTAACAATGGTTCAAATTAACAATCCAGGAATACTGGTTCTCCCTAAATCTAAGATTCCTTTGTCAAAAACAAACTAACTAGTGGGAGGTACGTGAGACAGAGTCTGGAAGGCTGGTTGGGACCAACTAATTTTCTTGCTGAGGCCCCAATCCCATGGATTAACTCTGGGCAATTGGAAATATTGCAGGATCTTTTGCATTTTCTCCACTTCCCTTATTTGATTTATCATTCTGCCTGGTTATCCAATATGTATACCACCAAATCTTACAACTCTGACAACTTATAACAAACATTCAGAGAATAATTGCTTGAAAATTACTGGGGTTAATTTCCATTTTTTTTAGAACTAAGCAGACTCCTCGTCAATCCCCAGATCCAGTTCACAGGAACCGCACGCACCACTCACTTCAGCTAGCAAAAAAATCACTCAAAGTTTATTTATTAAGCTTCAGCAAATACCAAAACACTCAAATGACAAAATGGGATAAAAGCAGGCAGAACAGAGAAAGAGTTTATACTCTCTCCCTCTCAAAGGGCAAAACTTTCTAGAGCCCTGGAAACAGTGTTGTGGGTTATTAGTTTGAATAGACCCATCTTTGGTTATTCCAGATGTAACTCTTTCACATTCAAGGCAATTGCAGAGCAGAGATGGAAAGGAGGAGATCCCTCTGCTACTCTGCGCCATTAAAGAAACCAATTGTCGAACAGAGATACTGTGGAACCAACAGGAAGCAGTGGCATAATAGTATTATATTATGCAAGTAGATAAATTGATACTGCCGAATTCGGTGGGAAGGGTAACAGTGTCTGTGCATCTCAGTGCATAGTCATGCTGGCCACATGACCACGGAAGTGTCTTCAGACAAATGCTTATTTATTTATTTCCAATTTATGCAAATTGGAAGCTATCAACAGAGTTCAACTCAGTTGCCTTTTGCTAAAGAAAGGAACTTTTAGGAGGGTGGTAAAAAAAGAAACTGAAAGGAAAATTTAAGAGAGAAATCTCTTCATAATGTTCAGAAGTTATAAAGCCATAATCACTGAGGCTTAATTGGAAAGTATTCCAGATTGCAGGAAAGGGTCAGGAAGAAACCAAACCAGGAAGGAGCATCGTTGGCGGAAGACGGAAGAATCCGATTGGACACAACTTAGAGCTGCTATTGAAGTCTATCTTGTGGTGATCAGGGCAGTGAAACAAGATTATTTCTCTGCCCTTATTGCATCTGCAGAGTGCAGCCTGTCGGCTCTGTTTAGGATCACCCGCTCCCTTCTAGGTAGAGGGGGGCTGACGGTCCTTCTTCAGGGCCGTGCGGAAGAATTTGCGGAGCACCTGTCAGATAAAGTCGCTTGGATTCAGTCCCAGTTGGATGCTGATTGCGAGGTAGATC
>JANHZU010002418.1:151686-165555 GCA_032468055.1 Acrochordus granulatus | reverse complement strand
ATAATTTACTGCATCATTATTTTATCTTAACATCTAATAATAATGCATTCTAAATTTCATATTTCTTATATACCAACAGTAGGAAAGAATTCAAAAGATTTTTAGTCATATAGCTGAATCAGTTTCATCCATTAGGCAAAAGTTGTATAGTTAGTATTATGGCTGGGTTTGTTCACATAAGTTTCTGTATGATTGAAGTGATAACTCTTTACTTTTATAACATTTCAAAATTAACCTACTTTTTATGCAACATAAAATTTAAATCCAGGAATGGTTTTATGAAATCCATTGTTTCACTACTCCAATAAATACGTTTCTCGGGTAAAAAATTACAATGCAGTTTTGACCAAAAAAAAAACAACTAATGAATATTCAACTTGTTATTTTTATAAACTCTTTCATGGGATAGAATATCTAAATAATTGACTAATGCTTAAAATATATTACAACAATGCAAAAATATGAATTCATATTTTTGTCAAAGATTCTAATGGCAAAACTGTCTGCAGAAATCTCAGTTCATCATTTGCTATGATGATGTTTTATTATTTATTGAACGTTATGCTAAGTACCTGTGAAAGGGGACACTCCTTGGCCAATGAACTCTGGTTCATATCTTTCAGTAAATCCTTCAGAGCATTTCTTACTGTTGTGTGAGACCATTGTTCAGGAGGCAAGTCTTCTAGTTTAGGGCAACTATTTGAGACATTGATTAGAAAAAGGATTATTACAGGATTGCATTCTGCTGCAGAACATTCCTTTAAGACAGACAGATTTCATTCTGTGCATCAAGCAGATGCATCTGGAGATTGCTCTCAGTCTCCTGATTGTTCCGATTAGTTAATTACTTTATACAACACATCTGCTGTATTGATGCATGAATTATACATCAGCTGCATGTGGCGACTATTTTTCCATGTTACTTCTACCTTCCTGCTCTAATGCGCTTGGTAAAACAATTTAAGGTGTAATGCCTTTTCACGACTGATCATGAAAAGAATTAATATATTAGCTTCCCCTCTTTTAGTTACAGTGAAATTTAAAAACCTTGACTGCAACAATAAGAGTGAGCAAGTCATTCTTTTTTCAATATGCACACAGATGGTGCTGTTCATGATATGCAAAAATATTTTTCTCTTAAGTAAACTTTATGTAAAATGCCTTCTTGCAATGCATCATTTAATTGACTAAAATGCTATATACGTTTAATGAGATCCCAGGAAAAAAAAAGCTATGAAACAGATCTTTCTAAATATAAGGTTTCTACAATATTGTGGGATGGTTTCTTCCTCCAAAACTGCAGTAACAAAAGAATGCAGGTAGCATTTACAGATTTTATGATGACTTAAACAAATTTGGAATAGTCATAATATATTAGATTCTAATTCTTACTCAGACTTCTGTCTAATATGACATACCTGTGCAACTGGATTTTCAATGTGACTACATGATAAACATCCTGCAGCATGTCAGCTACTGTAGCATCAGGAGCATCTGTCACATAGGATAGAGGAACTGGGTTCCATTTCCCAACCTGGATCAGTCCTGCATCAAACAGAATGGTTCCAGGAAAACTATGTCAGCAATTTTAAGACATTAGATAAAGGATTCATCTATTTGCAAATTTATTTGTAAATAAATTAACTTTCATCTTTCAATGAAATTTAACCTTCAATTCACTGTCTCTAGTTTTTTTCCCTTGCAGTATTTGTAAACAGATATAGAAATATATGAAAATTTAAATAACCTTCTTACTCTATTGCATACTAAAGGCATGCAAATTTTCAGTAAAAAGAGAGCCTTAATCCTAGAAGAAAGTTTATTTTTTCAACAACTCTCTGTTAAAAAATGCTTTATATTTTCCTGTATGTATTTAATTATACGTATAGTTAATGTTCCTTCTTCCACTGAAATTATGTGAAAATGATTAGCTCAGCAATTCCCATTAATAAAATAAATAGCTATAAAATGGATCTAAAATTTGAAGGATATTTACTGTTGTGTATTATAGCAACTAGGACAGCATTCCTGAAACCAAGGAAAATGGTGCTCCAGTCTCTCCATAAATAAATGTTAATTATTTTGCAATTTATCATGACATATTTACCTTTTGCTTGGGCAGCAGAGCTATGAGAATATCCAAGTGATAATAATGCCATTTCAATGAGCTGGTTGAATAACATGTCCTTCTTTACTAAAACAAATTCTGCATGTTCTTCCTTGCAATCATACTCAACGGAGTTTTCATAATGCTCCACAACACAGAAAACGGGAAGCATGGTTCCTATAAGATAACAATGTTAAGAAATCAAAATTTGCACCGTAACTTACATTTACTTTGAGTGGTTTATTACAGAATTATTTTACTACTGAACAAACATCAACTATAATTTTTCAACGTATGGAAAACAACACAAACACATTTAATAAAGAGTGCAAAAGATCTTGCTCTGTTGAAGAGTTCAATATGATTTATATAAAGAATAAGACTGCTCATAGATAAATAATTTGTTAATAATCTATTTGATTAATTGTGAACATTTAAGTACAACTATTTAAACACACATTGCAGAAAACTTCAGAGCTTTCTCTGAAAACTGCAATTCCACTGCAATGCAATTAAAATAGTTCTATTTACAATGAAAATTTTTAGCAATAGGCAAACTACTACAAAATTAATGAATTAGCAGTACTCATAAACTATCACCTTAATCTCACTCTTCTTCAAATTTTTATATTCAGAAAATAGTAAAAAGCACAATTTCATCTTAGCTAACCATTTTGTTTGAAAAAAAGCATATAAAAGAAATATTTTTTGAAAAGCTAATTATTTTAACTTAATTATACCCAAGTTACAATACATATACACACAGAGAGACACATATAAACATACAAAGACACATACATACTTTAGACCTATGAATCACACTGAATTCAACAAGTCCTATTTCTAAATAAACATGTTGTGCGTGCATGGGTTCTCTTTACTTTTTAATAAATCCCCTACTATCTCTGTAAGTCCAGAATATTTGAATATCAATTTCAAGGAGCTATTCACACAAAATTGTATGATTTTACTGGATGAAAAGTTTGAAAAACACGTATCTCAGCACTATAACGGTAGTGTCACTGAAACAAGTTAGGTTCTTTAAGCATGTCCATTTTTCATAGTAATATTCAAGTCCTGTTACTATTTGAACAGTGCATGTGAATTTCAACATGATTTTAAATATAGAGCATAGTAAAGTAAAACTAACATGAAATCATGTAAATAATAACACTATGTTCAGTGGAACAAATTAACAATCTAAACTGGCAAGAATGGAAATAAACAACTTTTGTACAGAAGCTGTTCTAAGGTGTAAGTCTGAATAGGCTAAGGTCTATTTAGTACGGTACCTAATATCACCAATTACTCTGACAACATTAATGCCTTTGTAATCACTGCAGTCTGTTTCTGTAGAAGTCATGTAATCCTATAAAGTCACTAACACCTACCAACTTGTCAAAGCAATTCACTGATGAGTTCACTCCTTCCTTTATTTGTATTGTAGAAGAAAATGAAAAACACAATTTTATGTACATTTGTAGTCAGTCACTTGCAAACCAACGTCTCTATGCTTACTTGCAAAAGTGTTCAAATTGTCTAGTTTGTTAAACAAATTCAGTATGAAACAGTAGCCTAAATGCTTGCCAATATTTTATATCTCATAAATTAATATTAGAAGAAAATCTCCAGACAAATATCATAATATAAATTAGTAACTTATTCCTTTCTTTCTTTTCAGAGGTTTGATAAGCTCTCACCTATCACTAACCAGAACAGAACTAGGAGGGTAGGGAATTAGCTTATTATTAGAAGCCTAACTGCAAAATATTTACCGAATTGCATCAAACCTCATACACCATACATAAATATAATACTATATCTGCTTATGTTATAGGTTTTTTTTATATTGATTTCAAAACAAAAGAAAAACACAAGCCAAAAAAAGGGGGGAATATATCTCAACTAAAAATGATCCCTGCTGTACTTATATATGACAGTGTAATGGCAAAGTTTTCTTGATTCTTATAGCTTGACAAATTGCTGATTACTGAAGTACTTAACAAGACAGTGCAGCAACTTTATAACCTTCTAGTATTAAAGGGAAAGTATTGGTCAATGTTCAGTTCTAAAAATATAGTATGATTTAAACCTGAAAGCAATGTCAGAGGATTTGCTGAAGGTTTATGAGTCTATGTAAACAGAGCGTCTGCCATAAGGAGCAGAGAAGTCTGTTGAATCCCTGTCTAAAACTGTCCTGGCATTAAAGTTTGCTGTGCAAATATCACATAATACCAGACACAGCTGAAATCTCCTATTTAGGAATTTATGGAACTTATATGTTTACAGGCGTCAGAAAGTCCTTTTTATATATTCCCCAGCACTTCAAAGTACAATATTAATGCACTCTGTTTAAAAAGCAGCAATAAATTATATTTTTAATGTCTTACCCTTGGCTTAAGATGCATACATTCTTGGCAAACAATCAATAAATAGGGTAATCATGAATAGAGGCCAAAGAATTTGCTGAAGTGCTGCTTTTCCATTTTTAATAGATACAGATCTCAACAATACGGACTGCTGTGTCTGTTCATTCTAAGATCAATATATTCTTTGTTTTCGCCAATCCAAGAAAAAAGTAAATGACTGTATGATAAATGTTATGCCATCAGAATGGAAGCCGGTGCCTTCTAATTTTGTGTTTTTAATTATCTTGGGTTTAGCAATTCCAAGAAAACTGACTTAGAAACATTCAGCAATACTACTAAAGAAAGTATTAAAATGAAACTGAAATATGTATGGCATATTTCATTAAATTATAAGTGCTATTTATGGTCCAAAAAGATCATATATACTATTAATTTTACTTCAAAAGAACAATAATTCAAACAAGAGCTATGGACACACATATACTGCATCAGTCACTGGCTTTAAAAGCATTTATTCTTGTGAGAACGTCTAATTACAGTAAACCAGTCACTGAACAATATGACACCCAAGTTGTTCATTGCTCAGTAATGAATTGTACTTAAGGAAATAAAGTGCAAAAAATTATCATCATAAAGGAGTTTTCCACAGATCACCAAAACAGCTTTACATTACTTTCTTGAAGCCAACTAACAAATGTTTCAGAGATGTTGACCTTCCAATTTTGGATTTTTGTCAAGAGCAGATAGAAGTATATGTCTGTTGGCTATTTCAAGTACCTTCTTATTCATTCAACATGTTATAAAGAATTTTGCTCAGTACACCCATAGACAAAACGGCTTTATAGCAAAACTTATCTTGATTAATAGTGTTATTTGTTTTTAAGCAGAAAAATAATCTGAAAATAGGACACTTTTTCTGAATTAGAAAAACCCTCCACCTTGAAAATCAAAATGCTCCACCCAGGCATATAGTTCAATCTTCCAAGTATCCATTTCCATTATATTTCAGAATGCGATATTTATAAAAATTTCACTATGAAGTACAAATTATGCACCAACTTGAAAGTTTCTTCTAAGACATTTTATATTATTTAAAAATTAATTATTTCATATTGAGTATTATAGTGTTACCTTTTCTAATTTGTGTTTTCATCAGGTGTCCAGAGTGTTTTAAAGGCACTCCTTGCATTTTAGTTCCTGTACTTCCAAGTCTTCCTCTTCCTAATGGGCTCCCATTCTGTTCCAAGCGGGCAATTTTGGTTGGTGGACCCTTCGGATCGCTTACATTGTTAGACATTTCTGAATGTTCTTTCCCCTGAGTTGTCTCGTTCAATTGATCCATACTCAGTCCCGCCTCTAAAGATCACCTGCCATGATTTAAAAAAAATATATCTGTGTTGTATACGCATGCGTAATTTTATGTAGGCAGCTTTACGCATGTACATAATACATCTGTATAGCATGTTCATATAATATTAAATGGGTCTTAAAGAAAAATGTATTTCTGGGAAGTTGCTTAAATGTCAAAGCTATCAAAACCTTTAGTTCTTTTTAGCCTATATATGTGTGTGTGTGTGTGTGTGTGTGATTTGTATCTTAGAAATCATTAGGGAGAGTTGCATGTATATTTAGTATCTTTCATAGATTAATATAGCCATTGCTACAAATTTCTTATTTACAAGTTCTCACATTATGAATTTAATATGATTTATGAGTTTAGTATGATTTCCTCAAATTATTAAAATATTTCAGTTCAATAAATGGAAATCTTGGGTTTTTAACTTCTCAAGAAATAAAGGAATTACAAATTTAAGTAGGTATTCAATAAACTAAGAATATGAAATTTCCTTTATGTGGATTTTAATAAAGTCTCATATACTAACCTGGAATTTGTAAAAAGAATTGCAATGTTATTAAAAGTAGCTTAGTCTCAGATAAGATTAAATGCTTATTTTCTGATGGCAATATATGAGATTCTAGGACACTAAAATAACCATAAAAATGACATGTACGGAAGTCTCTTTAACCCTCAATAACTTTCTTGAAAGTCTTTCAAACCTATTAAACCTTTTGATGAACTTTTGAATATTGCCAAATTTGTATTATCAAACTAAACAATAACTGTTAGTCTAACTACCATAATTCAATGTTGCTTCTAATTCTGTAATTTTTCAATATGATTATTTTTGTAGGGCAACACAAAATAATCATTAACTACAATACAGAAACACAAAAGTGTTTTTAATTATTGAAAACTGTATTAAGACATTTGTTTATATGTTTATTTTGAACAGATATTTGTTTTACAATAGTCAGCTACCCTAAGATTTAATCACACTACCTGTTCTATTATATGTGTAATGCAAACATTAAGAACAGGTGACCAGTCATTTAAGAAACAGTACTTACATAATTAAGTATGAACAATAACAATGTGGGTGGGAAGGGTTACATATTACATAGGAGAAAAACATTAATCTATTAAGAAATAATGTATTAAGCTACAGTAAATGTATCTTTTTTCAGTTCTGATTAGCATTATTTTAATTATTTTAATGATAATGCTATATGCTCTAACTGCAAATTTGTTCCTTATTTAATCATATATGCTTTGTCTTTATAAAAAAGTAATGTTAATCTTAAAGGTTAACTTAAGATTTTAACCTTAAAAATACCAATTTAATAAAAATAAAGTTTAGAATATAATGGTTATTTATCCTTGTACTCTAGGGTGACATGCTGTGAACCAAGGTTTACCATTGATTGTGGTCCCATCTGTTTTTGGTTATGAGTCTCATTAACAATAAATATGCCTACTTTAATCACTTTTTTAATCAAGATTATTCTTTTTCATTACATTAACTGCTATTTAACTCAAAATCGCATATCTAAATCATCAACATCTAACTGGGTTCTTGGTAGTACCTCACCAAAGCATGTTAAAAAAAGAAAAGCCGTGCTTTTCTTTTTTTCATTTGAAATTAGTTGAGGGACATAAAATAAACTGGAAGATTAACTGCCACTTTTAACAACTTAAAACACCAAAATTTTGTTTCAATGGTTAACACATATACTTCTCAGGTCACAACCAATGAACAAAAGTAACAAGCTAACAGTCAATTTTATGCACAGTATAATGACTAATAATGCTGAATTGATCATATCCAACCCTTTCTACAATGTTTAGCTTAATCACCTGCAAAAAGATGTTTTAACGCAAAGGAAATGTATCCAAAATGTGTACAAAAAACACCTCATTTTCTAATTTAAATTCGTAGATTCAAAACTAAAATTCAATGAAGTTTTCATCCACCTGAAATACAAATGAATATATTCAATATGATTTGCCTGTGATAGCTCCAGAAGTTAATTTCTTATCTTTGGAGATAACAGGGAATTGAGTTTCTGCTAGTTTCCTATTCAAGCATTTGTTCAGTGCTGTTAAGTTTTTAGAAGTTATACCATGAACATGTACACTATTATAGAGGATGACATTCTAATATTTTATGAGTGGAATTCAGTTGTTATTATATGGTTCTGCAAGGAGAGTAACTACTGTATCTTCAATTCTTTGAGACTTAACTCCCTCCCCTTTCCCTTTATCCCCTCCTCCTTTCTCTGATAAAACCCTTTAATCACATTTAAGAGAGGCTCTGTTCTTATCCATTCCATATGGCTGTGATAATCCAGGCCAAGCTTTCACTGTGACCTTTTAAAGAGACAAAGAAGCAAAACACTATCTAGAAACAGGAAGACTGCAGTTTGAGAGAAATTTCATAAAAAGACCTGAAACTCACCACTTCAAAACTTGACAGCATATAAAAAATGGAAACAAAGGAGATTTCCTTTGCAGACTGATGTCTTGAAGAAGGATGATGATTTCTAAATCCTTTTTTGTAAAAAAATAAAATAAAAATAAACAGAAGAATAATTCCTTTCCAAATTCTATTTTTCTTAAGAGGGGAAAAGGAAAACATATTAGCCAAATGTAAGAGTTATTGGTGGGAAGCTGTAAGAGTAACCGACAGAGAGAGAAGAGTAGTACATTTACTAAAAATATATTTGTAATAACATGGATGATAAGGGAATCATATTTAAGCAAGCATAATGCTGACAATATCTTATCAGAACAATTTCTTCTTAAAAATTAGTGAAGCTGACATGAGTTGTGACTTATCTAACTCTGAACAGAGAAAAAAAGAAGTAGAGAAAAGATAGGAGTGAGATAGCTTTTCTCAATGACACTACAAAAAACACATTAAACTAGTGAGTTTTCTGTTTATAATTATTTTTATAATAAGCTATAACAAAAGTACTAAAACAGAAAATAACAACTGAAGACATGCCATCTTCCGACACGGAAAAAACTAACCCAAAAACTTTCTGCATAAAGCTTCACAGAAAACCCCCCAAAAGCATTAAAGGCTAGAGAAAAGTAGAAACTAAAGGCTCAAGCACTTAAGTTTCACTATCGCGCTTGCTATTTATTATTATTTTGTAATGCAGAGAATCTCTCCTTTCTCATTTAACCGGAGAGACGGGCGGGGGGGGGAAAGGAAGGAAATACAATCACCAGCAAAAGTAAAACAAAAACAAGATCCTTCAGTTGGGAGAAAATTAAATACACTTAGGAAGAATTAAGCAAAATCAAGGTTAGGGACAAGAGATGAGGGTGAGAAAAAAAGGGAAATCAGGTTACCAAAAATAATAATAACTTAATCCTGTGAGATTCTTGTTGTTTCTCGGCTGGCTATAACTGTTATTTAGGCCGGTTTGGGGGTGGTTGCTGGATGTTACAGGGCTGCGCGCGCGCCCGTGCGCGCGCCAGTGTGTGTGTATGCGTGTCCCCCGGACGCAGCTTGGCTGCCTCGCTCTCGCCCTCGCTCCCTCTCGCTCGCTCTGTCCCCATTAAATTATTAGTTGACTCATCACTCCTCCTCCTGCTCTGCTCCTGCCGCCGTCGTCCCTTGCTCCTGCTCCTTCCTCTTTTCCTCTCCGCTATTGCTTTCTGCTGCCGCTTCTGTCGCGTCTGCCGCTTCTTCCTCCTCCTCCTCCTCATTTTAATACAAAATAACACGGAGGACTACCGGCTTTTTTTTTTTTTAAAAGATACAGTTCAAGACAGTAGGAGGACGCAGCCTCCCTCCTACTGCCTGGAGCTCTTCCCCGGCGGCCGCGGATCATCCGACGCGCCGTCCTGGGAGGGAGGCACAGACAAGCAGGAGAAGGTGGCGGCGGAGGCGGCGTAAATCGATGCGCGGGGCTGTGGGGGGCGGAAAGAAAGGGCATCTAGAAGGGGTGGAAATGGGAGCTGGATTAAAAAAGGGGGCTGGAGGGTTAAGGCAGACGGGGGAGGGGGCTAAAACCAGAAAGCCGGAGGTGGGGGGGAGAAGGGAGGGGGAGAGAGAGCCGAGGGGGGGTTGCGGTTTCCGGCACAGGGCGCGCAAGAATTTGTAATCAGCTTGATTAGTGTGAGGCGGCTGTGCATTTATTACACACAATACCCAGAATAACAGGGAGCCACGCTAGCGAGCTGCCGCGCGATCGCGGTGCGTCTGCAGAGCGCTCTGCCGGCGGGAACGGCCGAGGCAGCCGCCGCCGCCGCGGCGACTTCCTGAGCCAGCGAGCGAGGGCGCCCCGGGGCTGAAGAGGTGGCAAAGGGAAGGACCGAGGGACGGGTAGAGGAAGCGAGCTGAAGTTTCCCTGGACCCCAAGCAGGCGCATACGCAGCGCCTTCCCCAGTGCCAGTGGGGAGCAGGTTTGGCCAAACGGGATGGGGGTACGGGCGCACTCGCCCCAGTTGCCAGAGGCGAAGGGAAGAACTCCGCTCCCGGAGATGGCGCGTCCAACGGACTTAGAAACAAAGTGGACTCGAAAGTACATGGGCATCTGCGCAGGCTGAAAGAAATGGAGTTGGGGGATGGAGAGCAGGTGCACACGAAGCACAGCAGCATATGGCTGGCAGTCAGGGTTCCTTGGCGAGCGAGGGAGACGCGGGATGGAGCGCGCGTCGGTGTCCTCTGCCGGGGGAGAAGGAAAGGGAACGCAAACACGCCTACACGAGCAGCCCCATTTAGCCATTTCAGTTGCCCCCGCACCAACTTGGGACGGAACGCCTGAGCAGACAAATGGACATGCTGCCAGTTTTAAGCCTGACATGGGTTTCGCTGTATGGAACTTACAGGAAAGTATTGCACGTACGGAAGTTGTACTCCGTGGTTTTCTTGAGTCAGGTTGTGCGTTCGTAGAAGGCATAACAGTAACCCTGAATGAAGCCAATTTAGTTATCAGTAATTTGCGCAAAAAAACTATGGCTCAGTGTGATCAGTAATTTCCCTATGATACACTAATGAAGTGTCTTGCATATTATATATGCAAGGAACTCACTAATAAATATGGACTGTATAGTATTTTAGCCCAGAAATGGCAATTTGCAAAATGCCTTATATGCCTGCACTTTTTTAAAGTACGGACCAGTTATAGTGAAAATAGACATAAGATAGTCCAAAAGAATAATATTGTAGGACTTGTCCCAATTCTGCGGTGCTGCACTGAAATGTATCATCCTTGTGAAGAACTGAAAATGAATAATAATGCAAAGATAGCATGGAAATGGGACAGCCATAATCATCCTGAATAATCTGAAGTATTTTATATTACTTGCTTTTGTTTGTGGGATATAAAATAACAAACAGCCAATTATATCAATAGTAGGTCTAGGTCAATCTGAAGCAATATTTCTGCAGCCAGGAACTCTATTTAAAAATCTTGCCTGAGAATATTGTTAAGAAGTATGCTATTCACTCAATTTTTGTTTTGATTTGGGTTTTTAAAAACCGTTTATAGCTATTAAAAGTCTATTTCATTTATGTACTTACATATGTTCCCATTATACCATTTTTAGGATAAGCAATATTATGGTAGAAAAAGAATAAGAAATAAAGAAGGACAAAAGGAAATCTTAGGAAAGAAAGTTTAACAGCAATAAATTATACCACATTATCCAGAAACTTAATGCCATTTTTTTGTGGTACAGCTTGTGGAAGGGATCCAATGAGTTATCCATATTTAATCTATATAGTACAGCATTCCTCAACCTGGAACCTTAGATATATGAATCAATGACCATGTTGTTTAGGAAATTTGGGAGTTTCCTATCCATCCACCTGAGGATCCAAAATGGAAAAACATCTGTAATATATCTCAATCATTTTAGCACAATGAAAGTTAAAAAGCTTGCCACAGTACCCCATATTGGAAAGACATCAGTTACACTATCGGACAGCAAAATACTGCAGTTGCTAATTCATTTGAAACTGTAATAATTACAAATAATATAATGAATATGCTGTCTCAGGTACAAAGCAAACCACACTTTTAGTCAATAAAAACTAATATGATAGATCTTCCTTTTTTATTAATCTGATAGAAAATATACTGTACTAACTGTGGTCCAGAACTAGTTAAGCAAGACAATGTGAATTAAAATCTCATTCTCTGGATCTTTAGCCTAGGCTCAATAGTTTAATTAGATTCTGGCTCTACCTAACAAATGTACATAACTATCAGAATTAGTATCAGCTTTTCTAATGTAAATATATTGTTTTAAAAATTGGGCTATCAAATGAACAAGGTGTTTCTTAAATAGGCAACTAGAAAGTAAGTTTTTCTTCAGGAAAATGAAAAACAGCATTGAAAACTTCAGAGTACAAATTAGCAAATGTTTAAAAATGTGTATTAAACATATGCATCTTTGTACAACACCAAAACAAAGCATTGAAGATACACAATTACATAGGCTGGTATCTACTTAAATAAACACAAACACCATAGAATGTGCAGAAAATGGTAATGGGGTGAAATACATAAAATATTTATAGCAGTCAGAAACACACAGAATATATTACTATATAAGAAATATAAAGTATGATGCTTGAAACACAGCAGTTATTTGAAAGATCAGCTGAACAGTGAAGTTAATATTCAGCCTGTCTGTGCACACACAAATATAGACAGACATAAAATTAATGCAGCACATTTCTCATATTTGTCTTCATCATCAGTGCCTTTAACTTGAAATACTATAACTAGTATGTGTGAAACAGCCATCAGAGATCAAACATTGCAATGTTTCATACTATGTGTATCTGAAACACATTTTTTTCACCGAGGCAGTTCAGCTAATAACATATTTTTATATATATATAAATATATATATATATATATATATTTGACACATTTTTATATATATATAAAAGAATCAGTCATGAATGTGCACTTATTAAAATTCAGATGGCTCCCTTGGAAACTAGGGTCACTACTCCAAACTAACTGGGTACAGGATTTTTATTCACTTTAAGACAACTGTTTTAAGAGAGGCTAAGGAAGGTAGCTGGATTATATATTATAACAGTGCATTATCTGTGCACTTCAGACATTTCATTTTTGCTGCATTAGTACCATGAACCACACACACCATACATTCCAGAAAAATCCCAAAAGCTTAAAAAGAGACTCAAAAATATTTTAAAAATAAGCAGCTATATGTATGAATCATTGAAGCAGTAACAGGTATGGGCCCAATGGCCAGGCTGATGTAAATTTTATGAGTTGACATATTAATGTATCTGGAGGACTTCAGTTTGGTTTAAATTTTTTCTAATCTGCAACGCAGTTAGAAAAATCCAAATAAGTTTGCTTTAAATCCAAGTTATAAAAAGCTAGAAACCAGGAGGTTGTTCTAGTCTCGCCTTAGCCATGAAAATCAGTTGAGTGACCTTGGGCCAGTCACTCTCCAAGTCCAACCCACCTCACAGGGTTATTGTTGTGGGGGAAATAGGAAGAGGAAGGTGTGTTAAATATGTTTGCCACCTTGAGTTGTTTATAAAAAATAATAAAGATGGGATATAAATTAACAACATATATAAATAATCTCTGACCCATACAAAATATAATTCCATGCAGAAGAAATACATATATTATACACATGTACACACAGACACAGAATATACTGTACATACACAAAAGAACATGCAAAACCTGCAAGTTTTGAAAGATAATTATATCAATTTTTCCTTTTTCAAAGTGGCCTTAATTTTTTTCCCAATTCCGGTAATAGTATATACTGCTACTTGTACTGTTAAAGATAAATATATTTATGTTCTTTAAGGATGAAGATATTTATGTTCTTAAAATAAAAATATAAATTAGGATTTAGACTGTTATGTGAATAGCCTAAATTTCTCCCTGGGAGCATTTAGGGTGACTAAAAATAAGCAAAACAAAATTAGAATGAATATTAACAAACTCAAATTCAAGGTACATGTAAAAAACATCCACACTTCGTTAAATTTAATCATTCTTTGTCTTCTCAAAAATGCATGTTTCAATATT
>JANHZU010002418.1:136433-151586 GCA_032468055.1 Acrochordus granulatus | reverse complement strand
AAATGTGTATGCTAGCCAAAAAGCAACAGTTAGAAACAGACATGAAAAAATGGATTGGTTCAAAATTGGGAAAGGAGTATGGCAAGTCTGTATATTGTCACCCTGCTTATTTAACTTATATGCAAAGTACATCATATGAAATGTTAGGCTGGATGAATCACCAGCTGGAGTTAAGATTACAACCTCAATTGATATTACAACAACCTCAGATATGCAGATGATACCACTCTAATGGGAGAAAGTGAAGAAGATCTAAAGAGCCTCTTCATGAGGGTGAAAGAGGAGTGTAAAAGCTGGCTTGAAACTCAACATTAAAAAAAACTAAGATCATGGCAACTGATCCCATCCCTTCCTGGCAAATAGAAGGGAAAGAAATAGATGCAGTGATGGATTTTACTTTCTTGGACTCCAAGATCATTGTATACAGTGACTGCAGCCATGAAATTAAAAGACGTTTGCTCCTTTGGAGGAAAGCTATGGCAAACCTAGA
Organism: Acrochordus granulatus; assembly: GCA_032468055.1. Lineage (NCBI taxonomy): Eukaryota > Metazoa > Chordata > Lepidosauria > Squamata > Acrochordidae > Acrochordus > Acrochordus granulatus. The sequence goes on along the minus strand of JANHZU010002418.1, from coordinate 151,096 downwards.
TAGTATATTAAAAAGCAGGGACATCACCTTGCTGACAAAGGTTCATATAGTCAAGGCTATGTTTTTTTCAGTAGCAATGTATAGCTGTGAGAGTTGGAGCATAAGGAAGGCTGAGTGTCAAAGAATAGATGCCTTTGAATTGTGATACTGGAGAAGACTCTTGAGAGTCTCTTGGACTGCAAGGAGATCAAACCAGTCAATTTTTAGGAAATCAACTGTGATTGTTCCCTGGAAAGACTGATATTGAAGCTGAAGCTCAAATACTTTGGTCATATAATGCAAAGAGAGGACTTGTTAGAAAAGACCATGATGCCGGTCTTTTTTTTTTTTATAATTGAAGACATAATTGAAGACAAAATGAGAAGGGGATGGCAGAAGATGCTATGGTTAGAGAGATAGTAAGTGCAATGGGTATGGGTTTCGGTGGACTCCAGGAGGAAGTGCAGGACAGGGAGGCCAGGTGTGCTGCGGTCCATGGATTGCAAAGAGTTGGAAATGTCTGTGTGACTGAACAACAACATATAGTGACCTACTTAACACCTGTAATGTCTTAAGACCAGAATTCTAGAGTCAACTATGGTGATTAGTTGAGAACTACATGTACTTAGGTGGTACCTTACACCCATCTCTGTGTAATTTTACTATTTTCCAATTCCTTTGGGCTCCTACCATGTTACTTATTCTCTTTAACTAGAACCTAAATTTATGTATAAATCAGCAAGGTGTACATAAAGTGTCTTGATATTGTGCATAGTATTTTCTGATGACTAAAAAGAGTGACAGCCATACTCTTCTATCAATCTCATTTCAATCTCTGTCTTAAATTCAATACAAAACAAATATATTGAATTAGATATATCTAATATCTAATTCAAGCAAAGAATGGCAACGTTTGATCCTCAGGACCATATTTAACTAGCTTTTGAGGGCATGTTTTTTGCTGTCATAAGCTGGGCAATAGCATAAGGTGGGCAGGGGTATATCAGGTGAAATAATGAAACCAAAAATTTAAATTTGAAGATTGAAGCAAATGGTGGAGAGAATTGCACAGTCCTGATAGTGAATGCAATTTGGCAATATGAAATTTTCCAAATGTACAAACAGTATTGTCCATTCAAAATCATACCTAACTGCATTTTCAATTAACAAAATTCAATTTTGAGTTTACCATATCTTTGAGAATATTATATTGTATGCACATACAATATAATATTAAATATAATGTATCAATACAAATAATTATAAATATGGTATTAATAGAAATTAATAGGTATGTTAAATTGCCCTCAATCACCCTCAATTACCCAGAGCTTGACTCTGGGTAAATTACATAAACAGATCAGTGCAATCGTCTTGGCATGATCTGAAACTACAGCCTTCTAGGATGTTCTACAACCCTAGTCTAGTCTTCAGCTCATGGATTTCCTGATTATAGCAATATAAGACCTATCAATGAAAAACAATACAGCAACTAATGCTTTGGATACTAGTCACTTATAGTTTTTTTAACCATATCTCTTATAGAATATAATATTTACTCATGGAATTACACATTCAAAAGTTATCTTTTACAACATTAGACAATATATAGGTTAAATATTTGAGTTAGTAATTAGGCAGTGTAATAGAATGTGCACCTGCAACAGCGAGGGGAGGTTTTGGCAAAAGAGAATTTATCCTAGATAAGGCACATACTGAGATATTGTGCAGTTCTAAGCTGAATCGGGAGACAGGAAGAGGCTCATGGCTGTAGAATCTCTCAGGCTGTATCTAGTAGATTAGAAGGTTCTAGCTTTAGTTCGGAAAAGTTCTGTTCTTTAGGTATAAGGAAATAAATGACTGAACTTGACTGGATTTTCTATGTCTCAGAGCTTGGGCATGACGGGAAGAGAAGAAATAACATTTTGCAACATAAAATATAATTTGAGAGAAAATATGGTAACCTGTTTTGCGTAAATATTCCAAATCTTGTTAGAAAATTGTATTTTATTCCAAAATGTATCAACATTTTTTAAAAAATAATAATAAACAAAAGCACCTTCTCATTTATAATCAACTTTGTGAAAAGATTATCAAAATAAATTATGGGATGTATTATAAAAATATGAATTCATTTTCATCTATATTTACTTATAGCAATATGCATTTATGTTATGTCATGCTTAATAGATATGAATAAAACTGGATTGCACATAACTTATTTGAAATATCATTTTTAACAATATCAAAAATGTAATGAAAAAACAGAATGCAATACCAAGAAAGAAATAATCTATTAATCCACCAGAAGAATGTCCATTTCATATTGTTTCAAAATGGTTTTGAAAAATTCTTGTAAGACATTTATTAAATGACATAGACAGGAACATTTGAGTTACACTAAGCTTCTGAACAGAATTGAAATGTAGTTCAAATGGTGTGTATTATGATATGTAATGTGAAAGTTATTAATGCATGTCTTATAGTTGGCAGATGCTCCAATCCCTGAAACAGTGATAACTGTCAAATCAAACATAACTGATACAAGACATCTTTGACTAAAATTACTGTCTAGGAATTTGCGTATGTATCTTTAAATACAGTTTGGATCGATGTCTCATTATTATCATTTTATCTTTTTAGGATTATGGGTTGATATCCATCAAAAGTTTTCATCATTTCAGCTGTCTACCACTACTGCAGAAAGAAAAGAAGGGGGAATATTAAGATGCTTATATTATTTCATTAAAGTCTTCAGATATTAAAAAAGCTTGTACAATAGGGTGAGTCTTCATTAAGCCCTCCTGGAAATGTATCTTAAGATTAAACAATAATTTCCAGGCACTAGTTTTTGGGATCCTATTAGGAATTAAACTTTCCAATATTGTGTTTTTTCTCCAAATCAGCCAATATATAAATACCAACAGAGGTTTGAACGTATGCAAATATGAGTAGATAAAAAGGTACCCACCTCAGTGGGAAAAATAACGGGTATGTGAAAGGAGCTTCCTGGGTAATGGTGATGTCACCAGCTAATATTTTCACCACAGGTTCGCCTTACAGATACTTCCAACTTGGAAAAAAAAGCCAATCCAGAAAAAAAAATCCAAAAAATAACAAAAGCCACCAAAAGGTCCACCCAAAACATAGGCCACTTTCCACTCTCTAACACATAAAAAGCCAATTTCCTTTCCAAAACCAAAGTATGAAATTACACTTTAAATAACTAGTTTAATTTAGGAATTTCTGAAGTTGCATTTTTGCTCATATATCAAGGCATACTGAAAATATAACAAGCATGATTCTATTAGGGTGCAGAAATGTTTATTTTAGTATGATTACTAGTTAGGTAGAAATTTTTAGTTACAGTATTGAACACTGGTATTTCTCAGAATACTTTTTCTCCTGGAAAGTGCTACCCAGTTTTTTGGAGATGATTTATGATTTTCAGGAATGATTTTTTTCTTTTCCCCATTATCCCCCGTTCTTTTTCTTTTTTGTTCATTTGGGGGAAGCTTGAGTTCCATTTTCTTAAAACAAGTGGTATTGCCTTTTATAATTTTATCAGTGTGAATTAATTCCACTACTGTTTCTGTAGACTCTTCCTCTACTATTCAGTTAGACGCTTTCTAAAGGTACTTCTACCTTTAACATTTTGAAATATCTAATATATTTGAAATTTTCTTATCAAATATTTTACAACTTCTCTTTATTTTTAATAATTTGATCTATTTTGACAGTAATAAGTAAGGATGTTTGGCTTATGTTTTAAAATACACATAGTCCAACTGAATGATTTAATAAAATTTATTAAAATTTTATTATTAAATTTAATAAAATTTATCTTCAGCTATATTCTTTACATCATTCATGATAAATACAAACTGTCACTAATTTGTTTAATTAGAAGTTTATTACATGTTTAGAAACATGTCACACTTAATGTATTGGGTCTTACTGTCAAATACAAGGACATAAGATTGCAGCCTAAATATCCAATTGGTTAGCAAATTTGAAGAAAGAGTTACTATTTCTTTTTGTTTGTCCTCTCTTTTTTCCCATCTTTTTCAAATCACCTTGTAAGTTTATATCAGAAACATGAAAACTGCATCTGGATAACCTCAATATTAAATTACTTTGGTATTCTCAATTAAATGCTTAAATCTGCTATTTGCATCCCTCCCTTAATATATTCTTTTCAATGAATACAGGATTCTTCCATATAGACACATAAATGTACATTTTTCCATGCCTTAAATTGGCAAAAAAAAATGCCTGCATAATTTGTGCTGCTCCAATGGACAAGTCCTATTTTACTGAGAGTAACTAAAGTCCAATAGTTAGTGCTATCTGCTAGTTTAAGGGTAACAATTAGTGGATTTGCCTGGCTTCCTTCTCCTTCTAACTGCTGCTACAACTGGCAAGAGAAACCACTAAGTAATATTCCTCAAAATGAAGTGCAGTGGCATGTGTGCTGAAACAGAGGCTTCAGCTATCTTTCAAGTTGCCCAAATGACAAATCAGACTATTTTTGAAATGGTCTTTTGGAAGACTAGTAAACCCATATCCAAAACTATTCTGGATGAATGGTATAGTATGGTATGAGGCAAAGCAGGAAGCTTACACGAAATATACAGAAAACTCCCTCCTGCTTCATCTTCAGACCACCCTCTACACATAAACCTGTCGGGATGCTGGTTTATTGGTAAACCTGGAAACGGACTGACAGATAGGAGAATAATTGGATCACTAATGGCCACATTATTTTTAGTCAGCAATTACTGACTTTATGCTTTTTCCTATGACCCTACGGCACCCATGATCTGTCCTTCAATTTAGAAGGAGAAATGACATTGGGAAGTGTCAATTTCACTAAAATTCACACCATCTAAAATCACTAAGTTCTGCAAAGAAATGCCAGAATGACATCAAGTGATGTCAGCTGGCAGCATTTAGAAATATTCCTAAGTACAAAAAACAGTGTTTGAATATGTTCATTTGGACAGAACCAGTAAACTATATAGGACTTTCTTTCCAGATTAAATTTACTTTTCATTAAGATACTTCAAATTCAGGTTTTAAATACAGGACTAATTCTCTTCCATCAGAAAATTACTCTTTAAATAAGCAGATGGCTTTGTGGAAGCCTGGTACTTAACTGCCCTAGAATCTAAATCAAGATAGCCCATGAGGGCAGAGCCTAGCCACAACCCCAAGGGCCAGTGGGAGCTGGACTGATATCGGGCCTTGACTGTGTCAAAACAAACACTGTCAATGAAACTTTGTAAAACATCAGTAAATTACTGATTACACTGAAAGACCAAAGAAGAGGAACAATACTACTTTAAAACCAAAACAGCTAAAGATAATATAATTTGCCTCTATAGTGGATAAAGAAAGATTGTGTCATGAGATCATATCTTCTCAATGCAGTGTTTATAGATTTCATACTTTAGAGATCTCCATAACCATTTAGATGTTTAGGTGTCAATATTTACAGCTGAATTCTCTTCTCTAGTGATGGTAGGCAAAGTAAAACATTTTCTACATAGTTTACATAATAGGATATGTAAAATCAAATTAACAATACATTCATTATGAATACCACTTGTTAATTGATTAGCATATATTTAATAAGAAATAAGAATGTTAAAGTTGCAGTGATTAAGCGGATAGTGAAACGTGTAAAATAAAAATATGTTCATTTTACTATATATAATACAATTTTTGTTACTTTATGAAATAAAAAAAACCTGAGAAGGTAGTATCTATGAGCTCCACTCTATATCTTCTTTTTATCACAGCCCTGATTTTTCTTTGTATTTTCTCCACTGTTAAACAATTGAAGAAAAATGTTTAATTGTTTACCATGTACAGGACTAACATATAAACTGGGCATTACTTAAAAAGAACAGTAACAGAAAATTTTAAAATTTCACTTTTGAAGGCTTTTATTACTGGTCCTGTTATTTTCAGGAACCTGACCTCAGATTAATGCATATGAAATCACATAGGTTTACACCTCTACTTCATGAACACACCTGGATGTTCTTAATAGTCTCACAGAATATATGGAATGGATCCTGGATGTCATCTAGTACAAAATCATGCCCAGTGCAAGAATCCACTATTTCATTCTCCCTAAGATATGACCATCCAGCCTATTTAAAAGCTTCCAGCAAATGAATTCACCATCTCAGGCATTGCTGAGCTGATCATACCGGTTGGATTTTTTTTTCCTAATATTGATCTGAAATCTTGTATGTTATTTAATTTCATTCCTGCTTTACTAGAGTTCTTTCACACATTCTCCATTATTACCAATGGATGTATCTCCATAAAATATCAAAAGGATAAAAATATAAAATAAATGATCAGTCAAAAATTCAGTTCATTGACTATTCTCTAAAATTCAAAAGCATCTTAGAACAGCCTGGTCTATAACAATTTCCTGAAAATAACAATGTTGATGCCTACTTTCCAGAGGGATGTTATTCCATAACACTGGGGGTGGGGAGCAGCAGTATTGAAAAGCATTGCCTGGAAACCAACACCTTCTTCAGCTCACAGATCTGGGAAATCATTGAAAGATGTTGGTGGAATTGGAAACCACTTCTGAATTTTGTGCTGCAAAGAGAAAAAGATGAAGCTACGACTTGTGTTTTGCCAATTAGGTATGTTGTTGTTATAGAAATGGCTTGTATATATTAACTCGGCAAAAACAAAAGTTGAGGCTATGATGTTACTACTTTATTTTACTGTGCCAGAAAAATTTGGAAGTCAATGCTCTTTTTCCTTTCCCCCCCTTATCCCACACTTCTTTCTCCTCTTTTCCCTCTCCCCTTTTCCTCCATTTCCATTTATACTGTATATTTTGATAAGTTTAATAAAAATGAATAATAGTAAAAAAGATGTTGGTGGAATGCCTGGGTGGATTAAGGATCTCTTATTAGCTTTTAAGTGTCAAGTCATATATAAGGCTACATAGTTTAAAACCGACACTTTAAATTGTGCCAGGAATGATACTGGTAGCCAAATCAATGATTGTAAAATATTTGTCATAGAATTATGAAGATTTTGATGTGCCAATATACAAGCTGCCACATTCTGTACCAACTCTCATTTTCTGAGAGTTCTTCAAAGGCAGCCTTATGTAGAGCGCATGACAGTAATCATACATTGGCAGCATAGCAAGCTGCTTTTGGGATGAATAGGATAGTCCTTTACTTTCCAGCAGTGACTTTTTTCAAATACGTCCACTTCCATCTTAAAATGTCATAACTTTTATTTTCTAACAACAAACTTTCTGGAAAATGCCACCTTGCATAATCTCTGGCATTAGTGGGGAACATTTGAAACTCTTTTGGGACTGGGAAAATTTGTTTATACCAGATAACCTATTAATGAGAAAAAAAAATCCCTATGTACAGCATTTTGACATATATAGAAGAATCTTTGCAGCTAGGCCATCCTTCAAACCATATTCATTCTAGGGACCAAAGCCTTTCCCTGCTTGTCAGTAGACCTTTAGGCTGAGTTTACACCAATATATTAATTATTGTTGAATAAGCCACAGTTACCTTCTTTAGACACAATGCTAAGACGCAATGAGAGAGTCTATTTGTGTGCTAACAGCAAAAGAAATAAACTGTTATGGCTTAATGTAATATTTAGAGTGCTATTGCTTATTTGGAGCGAGCATCAGTATCTGTTTCTTTTTTAAATCACAGTATTATAAACAAGGTATTATTTATTAAGTGGATCGTCCTACTGTAATTTTTTTAAATCTTTGAGGTGATAAAGCACTACCTTAAGTAGGATAACATGCCACTGGCCCTATATTGGGTACAAGGTTTAAACTAAGAGATTTCTTTCACTGTTGACTACATTTCTTACATTAGCATATAATAAGCACATATCTTTTAAATGTGCAAATTTCCTCCAAAGTTTTTATTTGTTTAAACAGAGATGTGGAAGAAGCAGTACAGTCAGATTATAACACTATCCACAGATTTATCTACATCCTTAAACAGGACAAATCACTTCTCCATTATGGAAATTAGTCAAATACAAAGATTTACACAGTAGTTAAAACAGAGTCTATGATATTGATTTGAAATGGAATGTCTAATAGATGGCAGTACTGTTATGTTTTGTATAGCAATTAACATCTGTAGCATACCTAAGAAAAGGCTGAAAAAAGAGAGATTCTCCTTTTATTATTTTTTAAATAAAAAATCTACTTTTAAAATAAAATATCTATCCTACTTTTATGCCATAACAAACACTTCCAGAATGGGGGATTTTAAATTTCTCATATTGGCTTTAATGCACAATCAAATTAAAATAGTGACTACAAGTATGGTAAATAATTGTCCCAAAAACTTTTTCTGGATCACATGCATTTTTAGAAGAGTTTTTAAATCTGTCAAGAGCATTTGAAAAAAGACAGTGTTTTGCTAAGTTAGGTCAGTAACCAAATAAATTAATGGTTTGTTTGTTATTCCATCAACATATTGCTTTTAACAATATTGCCTGCTAATAATGGTAGCAGAATGTTTTAGAGTAATTAATTCTGATGAAGAATACTTGTTCTGAATAGCAATTAAGTTGGATAGGTAATTAGAAATGGGATATCCAAGGTGGATAATTTTTAGTTTCTTCACATTTTACCTTTTCTCTTAAGACTGATCAATTAACACTTTATTCAATAACACTGATTTCCACATATACACTAATGATGAACTGTGAAGTATGAAAAAAAAATCATCCATACTTAGGAATATATGGTAAACGCTCTGTGGAACTGTGATTAGTTGCAGCTTCCAGAAATATGTCCACTACATATTTCCATACCATCCCTGGTATAGGTTTGAATGTACATTTTATGCTATACTTGTATGCCTTAAATATACTGCAAATCTTTTCAACATTTAGAGTATACTTAAGGCATACAAGAACAGCATAAAATGTATATTCAAGGGATACTATGCCTGGGCTGCAAAAGTTGTAGAAATCCAAATACATTTTATGTGCTGAAGTGTGAACTTAAGGCCTATTTTCCTACACAATGATTATAAAACACTCAATATGCCACAGGTATTGTTTAAGATAGAAAATATTTGTTGATATTTTGATTGGTATATTAAAAAGATAAGACTAATAGTCCATGGGTGATCAACACAGTATCTTTACTAGAGAGTAAAACTTATTGAGCATTAATTTATATGCTTATGTTAGTATTTTAGTCCATTTTTAAAGTAAGAGAGAATTTGTAAAAATACACTGTTTTAAAAGTCCATAAAAAGATGTATCCTTTCTTCTATAACGTTAAAGCGGATGCAAGCACTAATCTTCAAAGGCTGCTCAAGCTAAATCAAATATTAGAATGACATGTCCTACTTTCCTTGACTTTCAAAACTTGACATACATTCACACAAGTTTCACAATAAATCATTCAATTATGTGAATCTTTAAGGATTTTCAATCTAGACACTAATTTTCTATCCTATGTATGGCATCTAATGAGAAAACCCACAAAATATCTCTTTTGCTTTCCTATATTGGCTGATAAAATACAGATTATTTCTCTTTTAAATAAGTTTATACAACATTATATTTCACTTGGTTCTCTTTGAATAAATTGTATAGAGGTTTTCTTCAGTACATATATACCAAAGTACTATCACTGAAATAAATGAACTGGATTAAAACTATTTAAATTGTGAAATTAAACATACAATGTAAAAATTATGTTCTCACAAACCAACATTTAACAGAACTTGCAATACATACATCTTTTAAATATAAAAATGAGAAAGAAACAGTTACAAGTTATTTTTTGCGAGAAAACATATTACGATATATCAAAAAATCCTGTAAACTACGTTAGATGTTTATCTGTACATAAGAGACAGGTGTAGCACAAACAGGAAAAAAAGCAAGAAGTTAAACGAGAAATGTTTAACTCCCAGTATCCATCTGTTAAATTTGAATTCATGCATAACGATTATTTCATGATTGGTAAATTCTTTTTTTATCCAATATTTTAACACATGTTTTAATATTATAAGTTAAACTACTAAAAAAGAAAGCATATAAGAAAAATAATACCTCATTTAATAAAAGTGTTTTAAGAAAATCTCAAAATATCTGGATATTATAATAAGGTTAAAGAGGCTCCCTATACTAAAAAGAGATAAAAATGTGACAATAAATAAAGGATACACAGAGATCAGAAGCAAAAACATAAGAGAAAATGTGTCAACAATAAACAAGAGGAAATGAGAAAGAAGGAAAGATGAAGGTGGAAACTAATCTCTGTGTGTCATTATGACTGCCAGAATACTGGCAAAGAAACAGCATCCTTTTATTTCAATTTTAATCATTTCTGAATTTTAATACCCTGTGCCTTTTGTAATTCTCCTGGCAATCCACATAAACAACCAACCCAGCCAAACACCAGTGTAAATTAAATGGCACATAAACCTCACCACGGATGTAGTTCTCCCAATCAGGTAACCAAATGCAGAAAGGTAAGTTTTCTAAAAGTCTCTATGGATGAGTAGTCAATTAACTGATATGTTTCTTAAATTCTTTAATTTTAAAAGGAAGTCCAGCAGCTAACATTCCTGCTGTTCACAAAAATGAATAAATAAAGCAAGTCAGTAGTAATAGAATCATCAGTGACCATCAGGGTCTGAAAAAATGAATTTGCTTTCACTGGCACTAAGGAGCATCACATGATTATTTAATTACAGCACTAATTTTTATCTCATGGATGGCAACATATCAACAATTAATAGGGCAAATAGAGGAGACAGCAATTTTAAAGTAACAGTTGATATACAAAATACTTGCTGAAAATACAACAGAATAATTTTTGAAACATGTATTCTACATGCCATGAATAGTTTTTTATTTTGATGCACCTATTACATCCACAGAACTAAATCCATATTTTGGAACAGATACAAAATTTAGAGTGTATTTTGAAGCACACTAAAAAGGTTAAACATAAAATAGTGAGCTTCCTTCAGTGAATGAACAGCTTATATACAGCCAGTAATGAAATTACAAATTCACTGAAATGAAACCATGCGGTTACAAGAAATCACACTGTATACTGTGCCTAGATTCTAGGAAGACCCTAGATACTATGGGGCACAAGCGACACATCTCATCTGAGTAGGAGATGAACCACTTTTCGAATCTTATAAGACATTTTTTCTTTCAATTGCCTTACTTAACAATCATCCTGTGAAATTGAACATTGAGATAATTGGCTGACAGAGAAATGCATGAACTCCTAACAAAGCTGAGAGCATTTCTAAATATTTCCATGCATCACCAAGAACCACATCACGGCTGCAGATTCAAAACAAGCCATATTCCATCTATATATGCATACACATTAATACCCAGACTAACATACACTACTATTATTTTGTCTTATCTGAATTGCATTTGCTATATCTAATCCTGAGGACAAGTATAAAATAATTTATTGAAAAGACAAATCTAATCAAGAATTAAATCACTAAGGAAACACAACTTAAAAAGATTCTTTTTAAGTGTCCGAAAATTTATAAGTCTGTATATCACAGAAGGAAAGTTACTTCAAGATACAGCAGTATCTGTACTGATACTGATAGAGATTCTGCACTACTAAACAGCAATAAACAAAACATCCTGACATCTGAAGATATTAAGTCTGATGTAAACAAAGATGTTTCTTTAAGATTCTAGGGTCTTCCTAGAATCTAGGCCCAGTTATCTTGTTTAGTATATTTGTACACCCCTTCCCATTATTGTAGATTGTGAAGCTTTTTCTGATATAATTAAATCTAATAATATAAAATCAACATAAAATAATATTACTTATAAAAGATGAGGGAAGAAGGACTAAATCTAAAATAATTAATGCAACAGTCATAAAGAGAAGGCCTGGATAAAGACATAAGTGCCCAAAAATAAATATCACACAAGTTCCTTCTTAATATAAAACTAAGTAACTATTTTTCTACAATAGGTATTCAAAAGAAAAATTAGCTTAATGAATCAAATTAATATTGTGACATGCAATTTATTTCAAGGATCCTTAATAATAAATAGTAAATAAATAGTTCTTCAGAGGAAAATGTTGTTCCTAGATAGAGAAATTAAATTGAAACATTACAGTCCACCATTTAAGTATTCGTTTGTGGTTTTTAAATACTATAGAAGTTATGAAAATAAAAATAAGCCCTCTATTCATAATACATGCAATCTCAGAAACATGTTTTCATAAAGATCCAGTTATTTAAGAAAAGAAAATGTCAAATACATTTAAGAAAAGATACAAATAATTACAAGTTCAAGGTATGTTGCTAGATCTTTATCTTGTTTATATACATAGCCACCACTGTCTAATTTCAATAACAATATATACAAAATATATACCACTTTTTTTGCAAAGTTTCTATGAGTATTTACCTTTTACTTAAAATATGGCTTGGGAACTATATTCTGCAGTTATGTAACTAATGAAGAAACGCTCCTAAAATAATAGGTGGGAAAATAGCAATACTGCTATTTTTTAAAAGATTTATTCTCCAAAAGAACATTACCATGCAAAATATTTGTCCTTCTAATTCTTTTATAAGACTGAAAAAATGGATAGCCCTAAAAGTAGCCCTATAATTGTTTTATTGATGTTGATGTTTCAAATGCTCCTAAGCATATCTATTGTATTACATGTCATGTTACTGGGTAGACAAATGTTAAACAAAATTTACAAGCTTACAGAATATAAAATGTGATCCTGCACATCAAAAATTCTTGCAAAAATCATATGTATTTAAAGTGGTCATCTTAAGTACTTCTTAGTTACTAATGGTTCTCTATGATTTAAAAAAAATGGCAAAAAAAGATGTTTCACAAGCAAAGTAACATATAGACTTATTCTAACTATGTTTAACTAAAAAACATTCTATAGGACTTAGACTTCAGTCTTATAATGCAACACATTGCAACTCGTCCCAAAAATAAGTTTCCTTGAATCAATGCCTCATATTGCAGATCCATTATCTACAAAATGGTTGTATGACCATTTGCGGAAAGCAATAATCTCTCATGGAGATAAGTAGTTTAAAAATTCAGCAAACACACCAACAAATAAAAATAGTTTGGAGTTATATGGTATAAGAACCATGGAAACCATGATATATATTTTCATATACTTAAAACACAAACTAAAAAAAAAGTATGAAATGCTATCTAAAAGTCAGTTAGTACTAATATATTCTGTACCATATGACTATTACAGTTTGTAAACTTAAGCCTCTAAGTTAAAGCAAGTAGTTGTTATATTTTGTGGGGTATTAACTGTAATCTTATTTTAAGGGTGATTATTATAAGTTAGGGACATTGAGACATCAATGCCTTATAGTTGTCTAAATATTTTTCAAAATATTACATGTATAAAAATACCACCTCCACTCCAGCATATTAGTATATGCTATCCTTAATGCTACACTAAGTTACATTCTAGGTAAGCTTGCACTTTCACTGTGCAGCCAGAAGCCACATATTATACAGGCCAGAGTATATCATTCAAAAACTATGTAGAATACTGGTCATAAGGTCATATTAAAAAAGTTTATAATAAATGATATCAATCCACTAAATTATTTTTTTTTATATTTAAAAGCTCAAGAATGTTTACACATAGAGAGACAAGCTTCTTTCAACCATAGTTTCTTATTAGTTTCTGTTTTATAATTTGAAATGCTAAAACCTGTCCTATTAATGTTTATATTGATTTCTGGCAAGAATTATTGGGAAATATTTTTCTCAGATGGAAGAACAATCTTTTGATCTTGGTTTTTATTTCCATATTTGTGCAACACCAATTTGCAATTATTTTTTTCCAATGTTGGTGCTAAGGTTATCCAACATTTCTTAAGAGGAAAAGAAAAAAAAATTAAGCATCCAACCTGTTTTAGAAGTTAGATCTAATCTTCTTGAAAATAAAATGCTATTTTTTAAATTAAGAATCACCATATGAAGTGAAATGGGCATCTTAGTATGTAATTATGTAATACAGCAACAAGAAATGATTAAAGTGTAAACTCAATTCAGTTTGACAAAGATATTAAAAGTTGTTACATGTCCATAAACAAAATGGAAAATCTGGGGAAGTTTTGCCATTTACCTAGGATTTATGAGCTAAGTAATAATACCAGATAATATACCAGATAAAAAATAAGTTCTGGATACAGTTCTCTTAAAGTCAGGCTTCTCTTACAGCATGCATTGATTAGAGAAACTGAATATTTGAAGTTTGGAATAATATAATTCCATCTTATTTGGAGGATGAGTGCACAGTGAGTGCTATGTGGATAGAATCCTAGGTGATATTTTTGCATATGCTTCATACATTACTGTGAATTATTAACATGTATAGACTGTATGTTGTATACATGCAGTCATAGATATGTATGAATTATATTATCAATGCACTGATAATCTGAAGTTTTCTTAAGGTGATAACATTATATTTCATAAGCAAATCTGACTTTTTGAACAGATTCAACATATTATGTCCCAAAAACAAAGTGTCCAAACAAAAATACTGCAGATAAATATTAAGATAGCTAAACTAGTATATAGGTAAGTAAGTATAGATAAATGATATATTGGCT